>JASDQU010255327.1:1194-16481 GCA_032191745.1 Picea mariana | reverse complement strand
GATTTACTGCTGTCATATAGACTTAAAAAAATTAACAAAAATTTAAAATTGCAACGGAACACATGATTAATACTTTTTTTTTAAACTGGTGTAACACCACCAACTGTGTGCGAACCTTCCATGAACCTCCTAGCCTTAGATCGCACTGCTCATCACTCTCAGCAATTAACACAGTTTTCAGCCTATTCTTTCATCAATTTTCTATGCTTCTTTATGCTTGTACCTCTAACCTTTTCCATGAGAAGCCTATCATTATATAGGAGAAGCTGAAGTGGTTAAAGAGATGAGGATGATCCCATCAAATCAGAGAAGTCAGTAGGATCATAACCATACGGATGCCACCTCATATTTCCAGAAGATTCCACTTCTAGAAGCTGCTAGAACTTCTTTCCTCTTTTAGTTTTAAAGTGCCGCCACGACCTGCCTATATAGAAACTTGCGAAAATACTGTGGGCTGGCCATAATGCAGCATGAGGAAATCATAGATTTTCGCACTATGTAAAGGGAGCATCCCACTACGGCCTTCCAAAAATACATCTTGCAAGGGTGGAAAGAGGTTGTTTTTCTCAGGCAAAAGATTATATTGGGAACCTGAACACATGTTTATGTAATCATCATCAGGGTGACCAAAATAATGTGTAACATGGGTATAGTGCCCCCTTGTCCAGAAGAATCGGTAGAAACAAGAAAGACCTGAGTGACATCCTCACTCTTCCTAAGAGGAGTGGGATTGACCAAGGGTGGTATTGGATTGACCATGTAACATCCCCGACCATCAATCCCACTGCCGAGCAACGCTACTATGTGGAATATATGTAATTACTTATAAATAATATATGCATTAAATCAAATTAACATATTTAACATGGATTTACTGCTGTCATATAGACTTAAAAAAATTAACAAAAATTTAAAATTGCAACGGAACACATGATTAATACTTTTTTTTTAAACTGGTGTAACACCACCAACTGTGTGCGAACCTTCCATGAACCTCCTAGCCTTAGATCGCACTACTCATCACTCTCAGCAGTTAACACAGTCTTCAGCCTATTCTTTCATCAATTTTCTATGCTTCTTTATGCTTGTACCTCTAACCTTTTCCATGAGAAGCCTATCATTATATAGGAGAAGCTGAAGTGGTTAAAGAGATGAGGATGATCCCATCAAATCAGAGAAGTCAGTAGGATCGTAACCATATGGATGCAACCTCATATTTCCATAAGATTCCACTTCTAGAAGCTGCTAGAACATCTTTCCTCTTTTAGTTTTAAAGTGCCGCCACGACCTGCCTATATAGAAACTTGCGGAAATACTGTGGGATGGCTATAATGCAGCATGAGGAAATCAGGGATTTTCGCACTGTGTAAAGGGAGCATCCCACTGCGGCCTTCCAAAAATACATCTTGCAAGGGTGGAAAGAGGTTGTTTTTCTCAGGCAAAAGATTATATTGGGAACCTGAACACATGTTTATGTAATCATCATCAGGGTGACCAAAATAATGTGTAACATGGGTATAGTGCCCCCTTGTCCAGAAGAATCTGTAGAAACAAGAAAGACCTGAGTGACATCCTCACTCTTCCTAACAGGAGTGGGATTGACCAAGGGTGGTATTGGATTGACCATGTAACATCCCCGACCATCAATCCCACTGTCGAGAAACGCTACTATGCGGAATATATGTATTTACTTATAAATAATATATGCATTAAATCAAATTAACATATTTAACATGGATTTACTGCTGTCATATAGACTTAAAAAAATTAACAAAAATTTAAAATTGCAATGGAACACATGATTAATACTTTTTTTTTAAACTGGTGTAACACCACCAACTGTGTGCGAACCTTCCATGAACCTCCTAGCCTTAGATCGCACTGCTCATCACTCTCAGCAATTAACACAGTYTTCAGCCTATTCTTTCATCAATTTTCTATGCTTCTTTATGCTTGTACCTCTAACCTTTTCCATGAGAAGCCTATCATTATATAGGAKAAGYTGAAGTGGTTAAAGAGATGAGGATGATCCCATCAAATCAGAGAAGTCAGTAGGATCRTAACCATACGGATGCCACCTCATATTTCCAGAAGATTCCACTTCTAGAAGCTGCTAGAACTTCTTTCCTCTTTTAGTTTTAAAGTGCCGCCACGACCTGCCTATATAGAAACTTGCGGAAATACAGTGGGCTGGCTATAATGCAGCATGAGGAAATCAGGGATTTTCGCACTGTGTAAAGGGAGCATCCCACTGCGGCCTTCCAAAAATACATCTTGCAAGGGTGGAAAGAGGTTGTTTTTCTCAGGCAAAAGATTATATTGGGAACCTGAACACATGTTTATGTAATCATCATTAGGGTGACCAAAATAATGTGTAACATGGGTATAGTGTTCCCTTGTCCAGAAGAATCTGTAGAAACAAGAAATACCTGAGTGACATCCTCACTCTTCCTAAGAGGAGTGGGATTGACCAAGGGTGGTATTGGATTGACCATGTAACATCCCCGACCATCAATCCCACTGCCAAGCAACGCTACTATGCGGAATATATGTATTTACTTATAAATAATATATGCATTAAATCAAATTAACATATTTAACATGGATTTACTGCTGTCATATAGACTTAAAAAAATTAACAAAAATTTAAAATTGCAACGGAACACATGATTAATACTTTTTTTTTAAACTGGTGTAACACCACCAACTGTGTGCAAACCTTCCATGAACCTCCTAGCCTTAGATCGCACTGCTCATCACTCTCAGCAGTTAACACAGTCTTCAGCCTATTCTTTCATCAATTTTCTATGCTTCTTTATGCTTGTACCTCTAACCTTTTCCATGAGAAGCCTATCATTATATAGGAGAAGTTGAAGTGGTTAAAGAGATGAGGATGATCCCATCAAATCAGAGAAGTCAGTAGGATCGTAACCATACGGATGCCACCTCATATTTCCAGAAGATTCCACTTCTAGAAGCTGCTAGAACTTCTTTCCTCTTTTAGTTTTAAAGTGCCGCCACGACCTGCCTATATAGAAACTTGCGGAAATATTGTGGGATGGCTATAATGCAGTATGAGGAAATCAGGGATTTTCGCACTGTGTAAAGGGAGCATCCCACTGCGACCTTCCAAAAATACATCTTGCAAGGGTGGAAAGAGGTTGTTTTTCTCAGGCAAAAGATTATATTGGGAACCTGAACACATGTTTATGTAATCATCATCAGGGTGACCAAAATAATGTGTAACATGGGTATAGTGCCCCCTTGTCTAGAAGAATCTGTAGAAACAAGAAAGACCTGAGTGACATCCTCACTCTTCCTAAGAGGAGTGGGATTGACCAAGGGTGGTATTGGATTGACCATGTAACATCCCCGACCATCAATCCCACTGCCGAGCAACGCTACTATGCGGAATATATGTATTTACTTATAAATAATATATGCATTAAATCAAATTAACATATTTAACATGGATTTACTGCTTTCATATAGACTTAAAAAAATTAACAAAAAATTAAAATTGCAATGGAACACATGATTAATACTTTTTTTTTAAACTGGTGTAACACCACCAACTGTGTGTGAACCTTCCATGAACCTCCTAGCCTTAGATCGCACTGCTCATCACTCTCAGTAGTAGGTCACCCCTGAGCTGGGACTAAGCTCCATCGGGAAAGAGAATCCTAGGCTAGGCAAGGGAAACAAGAAAACAGACAGTTTATGAGGAAGGATTCTCTCCTAGAAGCCACTTATGCCCACTACTCATAGACTCTCATTCCCCACATGCCTATCCCACCCCAGGAGCATACACCTTCACTGTCACCAAGATAGTCCTTTGGCTGCTAAAACTACCTTGCCTTGGGCTTCAACAATAGGCTGGACCAAAATTCTCTGAGCTTTGTGGTAGCTATAGGACCCCTTCCAGGAGTTCTCACTTCCTTCATGCACTCTCTCACCTAGAGAGAGTCACTCACAGACCTGGAAACCTACTTCTTCAACTTCGTTCCAGCACAAGGAGGATCAAAGTATGACTCAACAAGGAACGGATGACGGTAGCCAATCACACTTAGCCAAGGGACTGTGTGGCCACAATAACCCACAATTAAAACACACGCGTTATAGACAATTGCGGTATGCTCAGGTTTCACAGAAGACAACGACCCAGGCAGTTAAGCATGAACTTGGATTTGCAGAATGGATAAACCATGTTCACATGACACACATGAGACACAGATTCGTCCACAGGTTTTCCACTGGTTTTCAGATGCGTGACAAGGAAATTATGCAGAGATCGATGATGGAGGCCAAACACAGAGACGAGACATAATTCACGGGAATACACTAGTCGATCATAAAGGTCTCACGGTTTTGGGTTTCAGAGCTACGTGAGGTATGTAGTGATAAGACGCAGAGGTAACACGGTTAATATCGCAGACGACATAATGTAGGACTAACCCCCATCACGACTCCATTCTGCATGTGCCTAGGCCGACACATGTCACCCATGAAGCTGCATGCACTCCATCAAGTATGCGATCCCTTTTGCACACGTTGGAGTTGCATGCGTTGCCTCTCCCAGGACTTAGGATAAAAACATACCTTTCACATCACTTTGGAATAATAATAAATTATTCTTCAAGGACTTAAGCCCTCAATCTTAGCCCCTCTTCCAACCTTTTATCCCCCTCTCTCTTACCCATTCTATGGAAGCTTTGTCCCCATAAATCTTTCTTCATGGTCGGTCAGCACGCAACGATGTTCATATATTATATTAATGATCTGCATAATTACATATACAAAATCAGGCTCCTGGCCTTTAACACTTAGGCTCTCTGGCCTAATAAACACATAATCCCACCAACTTATCAATACTCGGCTCACCAGCCTACAAAACATGATTTAAAATTCATAAACATGATTTATAATTCATAACATGATTACAATTCATAATATAATTGGGGCACTACCGGGGCATATTATAATCCCCTCCCCTTATTTTTGCACCGTCCTCAGTGCAACTTTTACATGACATAAGAAGGATTTTCAAAATATTCAAAAAGATGCGGGTATTATGCCCGCATAGAATCCTCATGCTCCCATGTCACGTCCTCAGGACCATCCCAGGTCCACTGGAACTTTACAAGCCCTATGGCTTGATTCTAGAGTTGTTTTCTTTTCCGATCCAATATGCGCACATGCTGCACTTGCAAGACACCTTCCTTCTCCACCTGAATCACGTTCCAATCGATAACATGATTAGTATCATGTATATATTTTTTAAGCAATGAAACATGAAACACATTATGTACAGTCATGGATGTAGGTAATGCAAGCATATATGCAACTGGCCCAATCCTTTCTAGGATTTCAAATGGCCCACAAAATCTGGCTACCAACTTGGCACAGTTTCCTAGCATCAGGGAACTTCTATTAGCTTTCTCTTTCATGAAAACATGCTCTCCCACTATAAAATATCTATGGGTTCTGTTTTTATCAGCATAACTCTTTTGCTTGTCTTGGGTAGCTTTCAAATTCTGATTAATGTTTAGCATTTATTCTTCCATTTCCTTAAGCAACTCTGGCCCAACCATTGCTCTATCAGCTGGATTATCCCAGCTTACTGGATTATTGCACTTTCTTCCATAAAGTGCTTCAAATGGGCTCATCTTCAACGATGCTTGATACCCATTATTGTAGGTGAATTCTACCAAGTGTAGGTAGTCTTCCCATTTCGATGGTTTGCTGATCACATACATCCTCAGTATGTCTTGTATTACTCTATGCACCCTCTCTATTTTCCCATTAGACTCAGGATGATAGGCTATGCTAAAGTTCAGATTTGTTTTGAACCCCTTGAATAACCCTTTCCAGAAATTACAGGTAAATTTCGGGTCTTTGTCAGACACAATTGTCTTGGGAATTTCGTGCAATCGTGCCACTTCCTTCATAAAGATGTCGGCAACATCTTCTTCCTTGTGAGTAGTCTTTAACATAATGAAATGGGTAGCTTTCATAAGCTTTTCCACCACCACCATGATTGAATCATGTTGCTTGCCTACTCTTGGTAATCCTGTGATGAAATCCATTGTCACTACTTCCCACTTCCACTCAGGAATGGGTAAGGGTTGTAGCAACCCTGCTAGGTGTCTATGCTTAGCTTTAACCTTCTGACACTTCATACATCTGGCTATGTATCCAAAAATTTATCTCTTCATACCTGGCCAAAAGTAATGGCTCTTGATTGCTGCCACAATTTTCTGATATCCAGGGTGCCCAACATAAGGTACATTATGCATTTCATTCAAAATCACAAGTTTCAAGTCCTGGACATTAGGTACATAAATTTTGTTCTGGTACAAAAGTATTCCATCAGCCCCTAATTTATAATTCTCCACTTTCTTTGGCATCTTACCTTGCTGTAGATTTGCTACCAAATTCTTGTACTTCAAATCTGTATTTGCAGCCTCCAAAATTCTACTTTTAATATCAATTCGGTACATGCTAATGGTTGTATCATGTAATTCATGCACTCTCTTGTTGAGTGCATAAGCCACTTTATTTTCCTTTCCTTTGATATGTTTGATATCAAAATCGTACTCACAAAGAAACCCCAACCATCTACTATGCCTACCATTCAAGGTTGGTTGATCAAACAAATACTTCAGACCGTTATGGTCTGTTCTTAGTTCAAACCTCTTTCCCATGTGGTAATGTCTCCATTTCTTTAGAGCGTGTACTATGGCTACCAACTCCAAATCATGAGTGGCATAGTTCTTTTCGTGCTCTTTGAACTTTATGGATTCATAACAGATTACAAATCCATTCTGACTGAGGACTCCTCCCAGTCCTTCTTTGCATGCATCTGTGCACACTACAAAGTCTTCATTCGGATCTACAATCCTTGGTATTGGAGCAATAGTTAACAATTGCTTCAATTGCTGGAATATTTTCTCACATTCCTCTGTCCACTGAAATTTCTTCTCCTTCCTTTGCAAGGAAGTGATAGGGTGAGATATTCTCGAGAACCCTGCAATAAGCCTTCTGTAATAACCAGCTAGACCCATAAAGGATTTGACTTCCGTCATGTTCTTTTGCACTGACCATTCTCTAATGGCCTCAATCTTCTTAGGATCTACAACTGTCCCATCCTTCAAAATAATATGCCCCAAGTAATGGATCTGCTCCTGATAAAATGAGCACTTGCTCAACTTGGCATATAGTTGGCGCTCTCTTAGCACTTGCAACACCATCCTCAGATGTTTTTCATGCTCTTCCTCCAACTTGGAATACACTAGGATGTCATCCAAAAATACTATGACAAACTTGTCCAGATAGTCTCTGAATATACCATTCATAAATAACATAAAAACAATGGGTGCGTTTGACAGCCCAAACGACACCACTGTGAACTCATAATAACCATACCTTGTTCTAAAGGAGGTCTTGTTGATTTATTCATCATTTATTCTTACCTGGTGATATCCTGACCTAAGGTATATCTTCGAAAATATCTTCGCATCCTTCAACTGATCGAAGAGGTCATCAATCCTCGACAGAGGATATTTGTTCTTTACAGTCACTTTGTTCAATTGTCTGAAATCGATACACAATCTCAGCATCCCATATCTGTTCTTCACAAACAGGATTGGGGCTCCCCAAGGTGACACACTTGGGCGTATGTACCCCTTCTTCAGAAGCTCTTCAAGCTGCAATTGCAGTTCTTTCATCTCCGATGTACTCATTCTGTAAGGATTTTTTGACACTGGAGCTTCTCCAGGCATCAAGTTTACAGAGAAGTCAATATCTCTCTTCGGGGGTAATCTGGGTACCCCCTGAAATACACCCTCAAACTCCTTTAGTACCACATGATCTTCAATCTTTGAGATCTCATCCTTAGATGATTCCTCCACATGGGCTGCAAATAATTGACAGTCTTTTCTGTAGAACTTCTTCCGCTACATTGCTGAGATTTCTCTAATAGCAACAACTCTAGGAATTCCTTGGACTATTTCCCGACTTCCTTCCTCATCCAGGAAAGTGAATGCCTTGTTACTATAGTCCAAGATGGCATGGTGTTGGTCCAACCAGTCCATCCCAATTAGACAGTCATAAGAACCTAAAGGAAAAATGTTCAATTCAGCCTTTGTGCTTAGTCCCTTCATGTTTACTGGACATGACTTAACTAACTCAATGAATTTCCTCTTGGTTCATGTATCCAACTGCACTAACCAAGACTTTTCATGTTTGCTTCTCGAATATTACAAAATTTCCACCACTCTAGGATCTATATAACTATGGTTATCCCCTAAATAAATTAAAATAGTAAAGGCATGGTTGTTGATCATACCTTCCACTTCAATCATGTGCGACTGATATTTAGCTTGCTTGTTGTCCAGGGCTGTGTAGATCTTTGGCATTCTACTGCCCATGTATTCCACTTTTTCAACTTGCTAAACATTATGGACAAATCTCACTTTGTCATTTTTATGGGGACAATCTCTGTACTTGTGGTTCTCTTGAAATCCCCCAACAATGAATGGGTGTCTGTCTTTGATTTTGTTCCCCTACATCAGCCATTCTTGGCTATGTAAACGATGGTTGTCCTTGAGGACTGTTTCTGAAAAAGGGAGGTTTGTTTTCCTTCTTCCTCTGATCCATTTGGAATTTCTTCTTGTCTTCCCAAGCCTTCTGGAAGGTATGCTTCTCTCTTTGTTTCTCATATAAGCATTTCACCCTCCGTATCTTTTCTTCCATAGTCTTAGGGTCATCATACTAAATATTGTCTCCAATGGAAGGTGGTAGTCCACTCAGATACCTTTGAATCTTGACAGTCTCATCCTTGATGAACGAGACATACTTCAGCAATTCCAAAAATCTTCATTTGTATTCATCAATGGTCGTGCTGCCAAGATTTAGTTCAAAGAACTCTTTCATCTTTCTGTCGTAGTATATTTTAGTCAAGTATTTCTTCTCGAAATTCCTCTTGAATTATTTCCAAGTGATATCTTTCTCTCTAATGTGTTGCACCTGAACAAGCTGAACCCACCACATGGATGCCTTTCCTTTCAATTGATACATCGCAATTCTTCCTTCTGCATGAGAGGAATAATTATGCAGTTGGAAATATTTCCTCATGCCAAGCAACCATGTTTCAGCATCTTCCTCCTTCTTATGTTCTCCATCAAACGTAGGAGGCTTAATCTTGTTCATTTTGACCTTTAGTTCATCCACTCTAGATCTCTTGTGCTTTCTGGTAGGAGATGGGCTTGAGCTACTATGTGCCCTCCTCTTGGAGCAAACTTGGGAGTGATGATGGTGTCTACCAGCACTCCTCGATCTTCTTCCCTCAGAAGTATGGTGACTCCCTGTTTTTTTCGAGTCTCTCTCCTTGTCCAACTTATTTTCTATTCTGTCCAGACTCTTCATCAACTTTAAGTTGAATTCTCCCTGATGTTCCTTAGCTTTCATGAGCTTTCTACTATCTGCTCGGTGAGTATGGTCATCTTTCTGCAATCGTTCAATGATTTTCATCATATTCCCTTCCTTATCTAACTCTTCTCCATGTCCATTGGAGTTCGATCCTTCAACTCCCAGATGGACATCCAATCCTTTTTCTTCATCCTCGAAATTGGAAGCAGTCCATGCCTCTTCCATTTCTTTTTCACTCAGTGGAAATTCTATTCGGTTCTGGCACTCGTTAAACTTATACAAACACAATGTGCAGACAATCGAAATTTGTCAGGCCATTGTTCCTTAACAAATTCCACAACATTCATAAACAAATCTAATTCAAGAAAATGTTTAGTTTTCATTCTCTACGATTCTCGTTCAATTAAGAATGCCCACAGATTTCTTCTTTCGGAGCTCTACTCTGCTAATTTTTCGGGCACTAGCCCCTTTCTCTCAGTCTTTAACCCACATGACCATGGGTCATGACCAAGCACTATATCAATAAGCAAATACTCGGGCCTTCGACCTCAAAAATTTTCAAAGAACAATATGAAAATCACTTAGAGTTTTGAGTTACCGAACTCATGTAGTAGGGTGGATCAACGGTCCATTTCTACCCATAATCCAATGACTGACAATCGTTGTGAAACCTCAAGCATATGAATTCCAGGACTTCGTGACTTCGGAAGATTTCACATCTGCACACCCTGAACCATTAATCTCCAAACACTCCCACGTCACCTTAGGTGACATTATTATGTCACATCACTTAACGTTTTCCAATTGTGGGGGCATGCAACAATGGTTTGGAGAAAGCTACCTTTCATCCTGCAATTCTCTTGACGCTGACATGTAACCCCTAAGTGAAACCATGGTTTGGATTGCAGGGCCGCCTTGGAGAATTATCTTCCGTGCAAATTGGGTCCCCGCAATTCCTTATGGCCGTTGTTCTTGATGTATCATGATCAACGCCACTGTGGGTCCTTCGACCTTTAGCTACGTTACGTAACCTCGGCCCCACTAATCCTGCTCACATAGGATGCCACATGGAAACATACTAGAGACTGATACGTGGCCCATTGAGATGGGTGACACTCGTCATGTTCCAAATGCTATTTCAATCTTCCATGGGTTTTAAACCCACTGACATGTGGCACACATCTCATGTGTCCATGTCACCTCAAGGTGAAGTCATCATGACTCACCACTTTAGCTCTTTGGGCTTTGGGAGTTTCAAATCCTCTACGCTCACTTTTGCCTGGAGCGCTTTCTCCCGGAGTTCACGATATACCAACGCGTGTCCTTATCAATCGGAAAGTTGCGATCTACTTCGGGACTTTAGGATTTTGTCACCCTCCACACTTGAAATCCTTCGAAGTGATTTTCCTTTGTCTTTCTGGACACAGATCTAACAGCCAGGCTCTTTTCCTACGATATACGGTGTAGATCTCCTTCGAGATTTTATGCCTCAGTGCATTCCACTTATCCCGATTGCCGAACTCCAAAAGGCTTCCAGGATAACCTTCCCGCACCTTCTCTGTATCTGACGGTTGTAAAGGACTCTCCTTTTTCCCAAATAGATCCTACGATTCCAACACCCCAAGTGTTAAGCACACTCTCTGTGTGGTCAAATACCATGCCGGCTACAGTTTTATTCTATTGCTACTCCTCCTAAGCTTTGTAACACGACCAAGTAACCCGTTGGCACTCAGAAACATTCTAAGGTTTGAAATTGGTTCCACCAAACACCATTTCCACTCGAAACCTTGGGTCCAAAGACCACTTATCCGCCCCATCCAGGCTTAGCGTTGAAACTATTGTTCTGATACCATATTGTAACGTCCTCGACCATCAACCGCACTATCGGGCAATGCTACTATGCAGAATAAATATATTTACTTATAAAGAATATATGCATTAAATCAAATTAACATATTTAACATGGATTTACTGTTGTCATATAGACTTAAACAGAATTAACAACAATTCAAACTTGCAACATAATACATGATAACATTTCAAGACACAGACATGCATCACATATAATTAAGTACATAATTAATACGTATCTTTTAAATTGGCGTAACACCACCAACTGCGTGTGAACCTTCCACGAACCTCCCAGCCTTAGACCACACTGCTCATCACTCTCAACAGTAGGTCACCCCCGAGCTGGGACTAAGCTCCACCGAGCAAGGGAATCCTAGGCTAGGCAAGGTCAATAGGAAGACACACAGTTTATGAGGAAGGATTCTCTCCCATGAGCCACTTATGCCCACTACTCACAGACTCTCATTCCCCACATGCATGTCCCACCCTAGGAGTATACACCTTCACTGTCACCAAGACAGTCCTTCGACTGCTAAACCTCCCTTACCTTGGGCTTCAGCAACTTGCTGGACTGGAATTCTACGAGCTCTATGGTAGCTACAGGATCCCCTCCAGGAGTTCTCACTTCCTTCGCGCACTCTCTCACCTGGAGAGAGTCACTCATAGGCCTGACAACCTACTTCTTCAGCTCCTTCTAGCACAAGGTGGACCACAGTATGGCTCAACAAGGAACTGATGATGGTATCCAATCACACTCAGCCAAGGGACTACATGTCCACAACAACCCACAGTTAAAACACACGCAGCATAGACAATTGCGGTATGCTCAGGTTTCATAGAAGACAACGACCCAGAATATTAAGCACGAAATAAGATTTGAAGAATGAATAAACCAGGTTCACATGACACACAGGAGTCAAATCTCAGTCCATGGGTTTGCCATTGGTTTTCAGATGCGTGACAAGGAAATTATGCAGAAGTCGATGATGGAGGCCAAATGCAGATACCAGGCGGAATTCACGGGAATACACCAGTCGATCACAAAGGTCTCACGGTTTTGGGTTTCAGATCTGCGTGAGGTATGCAACGATCAGACGTAGAGGTAACACGGTTCAGACCACAGACAACAGAATGGAGGACAAACCCCCATCACAGCTCCATTATTGGGTTAAATTTCATGTGCCTAGGCCGACAGATGTCTCCCATGAAGCTGCATGCACTCCATCAAGTATGTGTTCCCTTTTGCACAAGTTGGAGCTGCATGCGTTACCTCTCCCAGGACTTAGGATAAAAGTATACCTTTCACACCACTTTGGAATAACAATAAATTATTATTCAAGGAATTAATCCCTCAATCTTATCCCCTCTTCCAACCTTTCAGCCTCCTCTCCCTTACAGATTTTGTGGAAGATTAGTCCCCCATCACTCTTTCTTCATGTTCAGTTGACACATAGCGATGTTCATATATTATATTAATGATCTGCATAATTACATATACAAAATCAGGCTCCTGGCCTTTCATACTTAGGCTCTCCAGCCTAATAAACACATAAGCCCACCAACTTATCAATACTCATCTCACCAGCCTACAAAACATGATTTACAATTCATAAACATGATTTACAATTCATAACATGATTACAATTCATAATATAACTGGGGAACTACCGGGGGATATTACAAACCGCATTAACTTCACTCTCCAAGGGGAGAGTGGGATCGATCAAAGGTGAAATCAAATCGATCACTTGATCGACTGGCTCAACTGACGATGGAACCGGATGGATCACCTGATCAACTAGATTAACCGATGATGGAAATAGATTGATCGGTTCATCAACCAATGGTGGGTTTGGAGATGGAATTTTTTTTTGGACATCAACAATCTTTTCCAACAGATATGAAACTTTATCCATACGAGGACAGAGGTAACTATGGTGCATCTCCTTACATAACAAGCAAGGAAATTTGACTTTATGCTTCTTACTTCCAATATGATTATTACTAGTTGATGGTTTTTTACCAACATGATCTACAGTGGCTGATAACGCGAGTTGAGGACCCTGAGATCACACTTCAACAACCCTGGGAATACCAAAGAAATCCTTAATAATGTGGTCACCCTTACAAAGATTGCAAGAAAATTTGGGCTTGCGATGTGTCTTGGTGGACTTGTCGACATTATCAACACTCCCAACATGATGAACAATAGTTGGTTGGTTTCTTCCAACATGTCCTATAGTGGTTGGAAGTTTTCCCACTAGCTTTTTTTTATTCTTCTTAATCTTCCTTTTCTTCTTCTTCTTATCTACCTGGTTACTAGCTACAGAGATTTCAGTAGGAAAAGAGGAATAACGGGAACAAGAACTTATGAGAAAATAAGGAAGAGTATCAATATGAGGTTGTTGGTCTTGGGGTGGAGTACTTTCATATGAAGCAATAGGAGCATTTACGTTCACTAGAGTGGAAAACAACCATACCGGTAACCCAATAATGAGTCTAGGAAGAATCAAAGTAGCGATATAAGGAGGACCAACATGTCGCACACAAGGAGAAACAAATGGTATCTCTGGAAAAGGGGTTCCTTCATTGGTAGTTCCAGGAACTAAAGCCATATACATGGACTCAATCCTACGGGATTTCCATAGAAAAAAACAGTAAATGCTAAAAAATATAGGAAGAAAACCAAACAAACAAACCTTTTCACAACGAACGCGCTAGTTGGTGATGAAATCCAACATCGCAGGATCAATATGAAAAAGGGGATGAGATAGAGCAGGTGGATCAATTACGTTGGTGACCTGCTTAACGGACTTACACCTTGGTGCAAGTTCCCTCATGGTCTATTTGTGGGTTAGCCTCCAAGGATCCCAAGTGACTTTGAACAACTTCTGAACTAGGTACAACAAAGACTCCCCTTCACCGTCACCTTGTGTATGAACCCTAAATATAAAGGTGTAACACTTACAATGATGAGAGGCCAGGGTGCCCAAACAATTATTAAAATGCCAGTGTGCCCAAGACATGTAATGTTTTTTTATCATTATTAATAATAAATACATGACAGACTGCTAGACGAACAATGACTATAGTTATAGGGGGCTATGATTCCATGAGAGAGGGGGCTTGAGGGGCTAAGTGTTTATTCCTATTTTAATTACCCTTTTTGGTCTAAGGGAGGGGATCAGTTATGTGAGCTTCTTAGGGAAGGCCAGGAGGTTCTTGATTCCCCACCAAGTTACTTAAACCTACCTCTAGTCTGATGGGGGGTTTGACTGATGGCTTGTTCGTTGATTTCCTATACGTTCATTCATCTCCATCACACACTTTCATGCACCCACTTACCCATTCATTGATCGATCCTCACTTGTGTCTTGGCTTGGAAAAAGGAAAGGAACTGCTGAGAATTAGCCAGGGGATAGTTGGTTGTAATGGTCGCTGGTGCAATCCAGCCATGACCTGGGGCCTGCATGTCTGATATGCGTTGGCCTGTGCCCTATTTTTCTCACAACTGCGAGTCCTGAGAGTTCCAGCATTGAGATTCTGGACCAGCTGTGTTGGAGGCCCTGGAAAAAGGAGAAGGTTTTCCTGAGGGACTGTGTGGCAGAGAAGGGTGGAGTTCCATTCTCTTGGGCGATACAAGCTGGGTAGAAGAGAGCGGGGTACTTGGATTGTTGTGGGTGTTGGGAAACCTATCAGATATTGAGAGCTAACTGGTTTGGGAACCCAAGTACACTCTGGAACCATCCTTGTGGATTCATAGCCCTGGCTCAAGAGTGACACTATTGTTGAGATTTGGAGCAGTGGTGTCTATGGTTGGGTGGAACGTCCTTGGTCTATAGCCAGTTGGTGTATCATTTTTATAAATATTAGTGCTCTCTGTTGTGATATGATTCTCTGTGTATGAATGTATTCCGCTGTGTATTTTAATTATCGTTTAACTAAATCTTAGATTTTGCATGCTTGCTGGATATTGTTGTGCATGTCGCTAAATCTTGTATATTATG
>JASDQU010255325.1:5322-16029 GCA_032191745.1 Picea mariana | reverse complement strand
AGATACCAAAGGATGAGATCATTAGAACACCGTTCACCACTTTGGAGGAATTATTGCATGTGTGAGGGAAAAACTCATGGGAAATCAACCAGGCTGAAAAGCCTAGTTGACAACCTGAGGATAAAAAACCCTCGATGAAAAGAACTCTCCCAATGAAAACATCCCAAGGTACCTGACCTAACTATGATCCATGCAGACTTATTACATTATTAACCCACGCAGGGGTGCGGAAATTTTGATTACAAAATTTTGTGTTGGAGCATCAAATGCCTAAGTAGACCCAATACTGTCTTCAACATATTTGCATCTGATGATGCATATCTCATGGCACATGAGTTGAACCCCTAGCTGAATAGGCAGTCAACAGATTCCATGTATGAATAATACAACAAAGTCAGTATTATAAATGAATACAATGCATGTAAGTTCAACAATCATAAATTTACTAAACCCAACTAAGCAAACAACGTTTTACTTAAGCAATGCTACTTAATGATCACAAGAATATTGAAAGCAATGAGCAATATCACCTCGCAAATAGATGGAATATTGTAATGTCCCCACTTTGGGACATCATTATATTACACAGTGTTACGATGACTAGGGTCGCTAGTTGGAGATTATAACGAGTACATGAGCTATTGAGAGATATTTTGGGGTCCAGCTTGCATCGTTCATTCTATTTCATCATTATGATCCATTCCGCACAGATTGGCTTTGGTTCCGTTGCATTCCGACGATTTCCATTATTTTGAGTATTTTGGGCTATAAGTTAATTAAATTCACTGAAGAGGTCATTTTGGGCACAATACTTGGAGGAACCTCTTAGTGTAATAGCTCATTTGAATCGAGAGGAACAACACTATAGGATAGAATGATGAGAAATGACTTTCAGTGACTAGGGAAGCCACAAGGAGAGATAAGGTGTTTTTCAGAGGTAAAAAGGTTAATTAATTAATTAAAGTGATTTAATTAATTGATTAAATATTAATAAAATGAAAGTCACTTTGGAGGGACAAGGTGAGCAAGAAGTATAAAGGAGAGGCAAGGGTCTCTATTCTCTCATTCATTCATGTGTGTTTATCATTTCGATATCTAGCTTCTAGCTAGAGAGCCCATACCTTGGGGGTTTTGAGGGTTTTGACTTAACAAACCCTACTGGACGATTTGGTGGTGAAAGATTCCACCTAGCTTGTCCCAAGCTTGGTCTTGGGGATGCAATACTCTCCCACACCATTGTAGTTTAGATCTACATCAGTGCAAGAGGTTTCTACACCAGCCATAGGCACAGGAAGAGGGAGGGCGCACCATTGAGAGTTTTCCAGCAAGGGGGGCGCACTTGTGGAGTTAGACTCATTCGTTTTGGTTGAGGAGAAGAGATTTCAGGAATTCCAAGTATTGGGTTTCCCTTACAGGTGTCATAGTGCCATTCTTGGTTGTTTCCGGTGATATTTTGATGTAGGATTGACTTGTATGGAGAGTGGGACAATTTCCCAAGAGGAGGGCACATCATTCTTTGGAGGGTGATTAGATCCAAGGGTCTAGCAGGTTCTTTGGAGATTTGAGCACTTGGGTTTTCATTGATGTGTCCTGATCTATAATTCTAGCAGTTTGGTGGAGCATTTGGAGGTCTCTAGGAGAGAGGCCGAATTATCTAGGCTTTCAGGCATCCAGGGGGGGCGCACCATTCCTCGGAGGGAGGTTAGATCCAGAGCTTTGGGAGGGATCTTGGCATTTTGAGCACCTGGGTTGTTCTTGCAGTTACCCTATCTACTCTTTGGCATATTCATTAGAGCATTTGGGCCTCTTTGGCAGTAGGGCCGAATTGTTGAGGCTATTCAGTGTTCCAGCGGGGCGTGACGTCTTCCAGCTTGGGGGTTGACACTTCATACAGCCCAGGTCTTCCTTATATTGGTATTCATGGTCTATTCAACCTTTGGAGGCTTATAGTATCTTCTTGGAGAATTTTGTAGAAGCTCCTATTATGTTATTGGAGCCATCTATTGAGTATTCCAGATCGGCCTCTTCATTGTAGAAGGTTCTTCTATTTATGAATAAAATCAGATTTGAGGTGTTTTGGCTTGTCTATTGTATTGTTGATCTTGCATATGGTTGAGGTATGTTCCATTACAGTGTCTTCTTTTTTATTGTTGCAAACACACATATAAACCATCAGTAAAACCCTAAGTGCAACCTAAGAGACAAGAATAAGCAAAGTGTTTGACGAAATGCCACAACCAATAAAAGTTTAAAAAGACACCCAAAACTGTGATGTTCCTGTCGTATTGTCTTGGGAATATTACAAACATGTAGACACAATCCAATACTCCCCGATTCCACCAAAGCAATTCTTTATTATCCAATGGAAGAGGTTGTAGCAACAAAGTTGCTCCAAGCTCTTCAAGAACAAGAGAACCAAAGCAAGATGGCAATGAGAGAGAGATGGTGAGAAAAGGGTAGCATAACAATACTCTGAAGAATGGTGAATAAAGAGTGAGGGAGAGGTTTCTTAAATAGCATGAGAGGCCAAGAAGACCCCCCATAGATCTTTGACAAATGTCAAGATCAAAGCTCTTGAGGAAACTCCAACCAATGAGGGCGTGAGCTTTTAGGTTGAGTAAGAAATGGTAAGTGGGAGAGTTGGAGAGGGAGAACTCAAGATAAGAAGGTGCATTGGTTGAAGGAGAGGCAATTGCCTTGCTTTGAAAGCAAACCTCCAACTTTTTGAAGATGTTTCCATCTTTCTCCAAGTGAAGGGCGCAACTTTCCAAGAGGAGCGTGACCTTTTGGGTGAGGGTGTGGAGGAGTGTGTCAAACACACTTCAAAATGGCATGTGTGAGGTGTAGGAAGGGCGCACCTCATCAAGGAGGGGCCCACGAATCATCTTAGAAAGAGTTGTTAATTCTTTCAACGAGTGGGTATGCATTCCCCAATGGGGGCGCAAATCCCAAGGTGGAAATAATTAAATGTGGTAAAAAGGGTAAGTAAAGGTTAGGAATAGGTTGGGTCTCTCTCATCAATTGATACTTTTACTTTACCTCAAATGATCATTAATTACAAAATTGACATTTTCCAATGTCTTGGGTTTACCAATTAAAATTGTTTTTATCTGACAGAGAGTCTTAAGTGGACAAAACCCTAGCAAAACGTGTCTGACTGAGTTGAAACTTGGTCCAAGGGTGTAGGGGGTGTCATTCCATTTATTTTGAATACAAATACCCCTATCAAAAGCCCAGGGACCTAGCTTTTACATTATTCCATCAGAATTAATTAATTAATTAAAATCCCAACCTTAGGAAATTCTAATTAATTAAAAAAAATATATCTAGACTCGACTAAAAATCACGAAATTTTTTGTGTTGTCTTACATGGTCATTTAAATCATTCCTAAACACTAGCCACCAGAGGATGACTTCATTAGAACGTCTTTCACCACTTTGGAGGATTTAATGCTAGTGGTAGTGAAAAACTCAAGGGAAATTAATAAGGTTGGTTAGGCCAAATTAACCTCCTGAGAATAAAAAACACTCAGTGAAAGGAACTCTCCTAATGAAGAAATTCTAAGGTCACTGACCTAACTATGATCCATGTAGACCTATTACATTATTAACCCACATAGGGGTGCGGAAATCCCGATTACAAAACTGTGTGTTGGAGAAGAAAATGCCTTGTAGAATCAAATACTCTTTGACTTGTTTTCATCTGATGATGCATATCTTCATAGTACATGGAGTTGACCCCCAATATTGAATAGGCGATCAACATATGGCTCCACATGGAGACGTGTGTTCGATCTTCTCACACGGGACAGAGAGCATACGAGAATCCAGCATCTACAAAAAGGTGCTCACCAATATCTAACATAAGCATACATATATATCAAATAAACAAAATGTTATAAACAACATTTACGTAATGAAATAACTATTGTACAACATCTCTAACTACAAAATGAAACTATGATACAAAAATAAATCTAAGTATATAATAACATAAATGAAATAATACAGAATTGAAATAAAAGAGAAGGGTTAGAGATACGTTTCAACCATCCATGCACTGGATGGAATGAAGCCACAAGTGTCTGAAACATCCTTGTCCAGGATGACTCACAAAAGACCCCTTTCCAAGTTTTATCAACTTGGAATTTTTTGTGAGGAAGAACCAACCAAGAATCATGCTCCTTCTTCTATTCAACCAAACAATGGAATATGACAAGCTGTGTAAGCTTTTAATACTTTGTTGCTCATGACTATCAATGTGGAGGGCCAACCAATACTCATAATGATATGACTTTGATAAACTGAAGTTGCC
Organism: Picea mariana; assembly: GCA_032191745.1. Lineage (NCBI taxonomy): Eukaryota > Viridiplantae > Streptophyta > Pinopsida > Pinales > Pinaceae > Picea > Picea mariana. Next base: position 11,714 of record JASDQU010255325.1, on the reverse strand, counting down.
TTCCATTTCCTTATGATTCTACATTAATTTATCCTTTGGTTGAGAGGTTGAAAATGAACATGTCACAGGAACCACTACACTGGTTCCTCAAAGTTGTTAAGGTTCGCCTTCAAAGAGATCAATTCCTCGAGAGGAGGGTGGGGATTTGAATTATCTAGATATTCAACATTTTCAAACTCAAATTCCTTTACCTCCTCAAAATAACTGACTGGCTCATCTATGGATTCATCCGGAATTTCCCCATGAACTTCCTCATCTTTTTCACTGTAAAGCTCAATTTCAAGGGGCTCCAGATATTCAATACAAGTCTCCATAAAATCAGCTTCCATGATTTCTAATTCATCTTCCATGGCTATAAACTATTCTTGATGAGAAATCTGCATGTTCATAATGATTTCCTTACGTTCCTCAATGGGATCTGGTGGAAAATCAATTATTATATCTGAACTGATTGTTTCTATATCTGGAAGATTTTTCCTCTTCCATTTTTCCATAAAATCATCAACCAATTCATTGTAAATTTCATCCCGATCATCCCCAAATCTTTCCAAAAAGGCAAACAGCAAGTCTCGTATGGTCTTGAATTCCTTATCATCCGAATCATGAAACCAATCATAAGACAAATCCTCACAAAGAGTCATGACAAATAATTGCATTAGAACATCCTCATAAATAGGTGGATCACACCATTCATCAATACATTGTGTGAAGGCCCTGATGTGAGCACTACCACGATCAAAATTATGATAGTCAGGAATGTTGTCAATAACATCCTCATATATGTCATGAGGATAACCAACAAATCTTGAAAAATCAAAAGGACGATAAAAACCACCCATTTTTAACTAGATCATTTAAACAAAGGTCTAAAGAAAAGGACTGGGATCCAAGATTATTAAGGATCCAACGAGAAGCAAAACATGCTAACTTCATCAAAAAACTTCCTCAAGTTCAAGGATGAAGCCAAAACAAGTTGTGAGTTCCTTCTTGAAGAATACTCTCTCAAAGATTTTTTTTAAAGTGGAGTCGCCAAATGGCCAAGTTTATCAAACAAACAGGAGCATCAAACAAAGCAAAAACAAGAAGGAAAACAAGAGTTAAATTTATTAAGTTGGAACAAGAATTGGATATCAGTGAGTGCTTCTTCTCCAAGACTTTCAAGCAACCCACAAGGATTGTTCCTTGTAATATACTTGATAGATTTATTTAATGGAGTCACCACTTGGAAAAGAATCACACGAAATCAGCCAATGCAAGTTCAAAGAATTTTTAGGGACTAAAGGTTTTTATTGTTTAGTTTAAAAAAGAATAAGTTAAGTCATTTTGACCAAGGATAAATGACTTGTCCCCGACAACGGAGCCAAAGATGTTGTCGTCCTTATACACACTTGCAAACGTGAGCTAATTCCTGCTCACTTAGTGTGTCCTCGGAGGCACAATGCCTAGGTTCAAATTCCACATTGTCACTTTGACTTGAACCTATTCCATCTAGGCTAACTCCTAGGGACGCCAAGGCGGTAGACCCTAGTTACTAGATGAAATTTAAAGTTGGTTTTAATTAGTTAAATGGTCAGGCGGAATCTAGCCTATGATGTTAAGCAACAAATGCAGGATGCAACAATATATTATGACAGTCAAACCTTTTCCTAGGTCAACTAACACTAGTGCCTAAGATTGGGCAAGGGGTCAACTAAGTTAAAGGGAGATTCATTACAAGATAGTTACAAGATTACAAATGTTACAACAAGATAGACACAACTAGATACAAAGATACAGAAAGAATATTTAGGATTATAACAAGGCTAAGTTAGATACAATAAATACAAGATGTACAAATACTAACAGGTTGCTTGCATGTGCAGGAAATAAAGATACTCAAGATAAGATAATTATCAACACATCAAGCCAAGCATGCTCAAAATAGATCTTACTCTATTGCACTGCTTATCAATGGCACATAGACGAAAGTCACTCAAGACCCAATCAAGAGAGTGCCTACAGGTGGATGCGCAACTTCTTGAAGGATCACACCATAAATACAGGAACAATGATAAAGATTGAAAAGATTGAAAAGTAAAGTGCTCCAGATAATAGATGTAACCATTTAGATAATTATTCCACAACACATAAAATGACTTGCATGTAAAACAAAGATAATGAGATCAGTGTGCTTGCAAGTGTAAAATTAAATCGTCAATGTTGTATACCAAGGAATAAATTAGGTGGTTAAGTGAGATTTATTTTAATCCTATCTAAGTGTCAACCCAATACTTTTCTCCCCCAATTACCAAGTGGTTGTTGGGTGCTCAAGAAGTTAGGCAACAAGGCCCACCCTAGCTCCACAGGTCAGTCCTAAGATTAGAGTACTGCCGGAAAGGATGTCGTGCGCCACAAGACCATCCCCGACCTAGCACCTTCCATTGCCTTCCTCCGACCCCGTTTTAAATGGCGAAGATGGTTGGTAATGGTGTCCTATTAAGTTTAATAAATTAATTATTAAACTTATGAGCTAAGTGTTGAAGTGTGTTTGAGTGCTTATAGCTTGCTCAAAAAGTGTCGAAACTGAAAATGAAAAGTTGTGAAGGTTGAAGCCCTTAAACAATGAGATTGCAAGTTAAGTTCTTAAATTATGAGGTTATTGCATGTGAAATGTAAAATACTTGAAAGTAACTTGCGGAATTGAAAATGACGATTATTTAAGCCATTATGAAACCAATGTTTGCATGCATGTGTGTAAGATAAGGGTTCAAGAAATAAATGACTTGCATGCAATGGAAAATAAAGATTTAACTAAGCCTCCATGGACTCTAAGCTAGCATTTAGGTGTGATATCTACTCTAGATTATTTTATCCTTAAGAATGCATGTAGATATCCACAACTAAACTAGCTAAGCTTATGAAAGAAAAACAGAAAAGAAAACTAACTAAAGCTTGCAAAGTAAAGACTGAAATGAAAATGATGCAAGCCACTTGGGTACACTCCTTTGGGCTTGCTTACAATGCTTAGAATRAAAAAGGAAGAAGAGAAATTGTTACCACTTYGAAAGGRGGTACTTGGAGGTGTGTTGTGGTTGAAATAGGGCAGCATKAACCCATAACCTAGCGAGAACCTGCAAAAATCAGCAAGCTATAACTTGTTGATTTGTGTGGCARCACACTCACAATGTTAAGGAAATTTTATGTTTTTCAACAGAAGTTTCYCGCATGTAGAAACCAGAAATATATTTGAATTTATTGACCTATCTAATCAAGTTAGCACCCAAAATCTGAATATGAAAAGAAGAKAAAGATGGACAAGAAATCTTGTGAAGTTTTAGTGATGATGAGGGAAGATTCCTGCTTGAATCTATCCCAACAACTCCCTTTAAGATGACCTGCAAACTTCAAATAAACTGTGAGATCAAGTAGATAATGGACTGCATGCATGAGTAATACAACGAAGTTAATATTAAAAATTAATACAATGCATGTAACTTCAGCAATCATAAATTTACTAAACCCAGCTAAGCAAACAAAGTTTTACTTAAGCAATGCTACTTAATGATCACAATAATATTGAAAGCAATGAGCAACATCACCTCACAAATAGATGGAACATGTAGACACAATCCAATACTTCTCAATTCCTCCAAAGCAATTCTTTATTATCCAATGGAAGAGGTTATAGCAACAAAGTTGCTCCAAGCTCTTCAAGAACAAGAGAACCAAAGAAAGATGGCAATGTGAGAGAGAGAGAGAGAGAGAGATGGTGAGAAAAGGGTAGCATAACAATACTCTGAAGAATGGTGAATAAAGAGTGAGGGATAGGTTTCTTAAATAGCATGAGAGGCCAAGGAGACCCCTCATAAATCTTTGACAAATGTCAAGATCAAAGATCATGAGGAAATTCCAACCAATGAGGGTGTGAGCTTTTAAGTCGAGTAAGAAATGGTAAGTGGGAGAGTTGGAGAGTGAGAAAGCAAGGTAAGAGAGGCGCATTGGTTGAAGGAGAGACAATTGCCTTACTTTGAAAGCAAACCTCCAAATTTTTGAAGATGTTTCCATCTTTATCCAAGTGAAGGGCGCAACTTTCCAAGAGGAGCGTGAGCTTTTGGGTGAGGGTGTGGTGGAGTGTGTCAAACACAATTCTAAATGGCACATGTGAGGTGTAGGAAGGGCGCACCTCATTAAGGAGGGGCCCACGAATCATCTTAGAAAGAGTTTCTAATTATTTCAAGGAGTGAGGATGCATTCCCCGATGGGGGCGCAAATCCCAAGGTAGAAATAATTAAATGTGGGTAAAAAGGGTAAGTAAAGGTTAGGAATAGGTTGGGATAGGTTAGGTGGGGTATCTCTCATTAATTGTCACCTTTACTTTACCTCAAATGATCATTAATTACAAAATTAACATTTTCCCATGTCTTGGGTTTAGCAATTAAAATTGCTTTTATATGACTGAGACTCCTAAGTGGACAAAACCCTAGCAAAACTTGTCGGACTGAGTTGAAACTTGGTCCAAGGGTGTAGGGGGTCTCATTCCATTTCTTTTGAATACAAATACCCCTATCAGAAGCCCAGGGACCTAGATTTTACATTATTCCATTAAAATTAATTAATTAAAATCCCAACCTTAGGAAATTTTAATTAATTAAAAAAAACCTATCTAGACTCTACTAAAAATCACGAAACTTTTTGTGTTGTCTTACATGGTCATTTAAATCATTCCTAAACACTATCCACCAAAGGATGACTTCATTAGAACGCCTTTCACCACTTTGGAGGATTTATTGCTAGTGGGAGTGAAAAACTCAAGGGAAATTAATAAGGTTGGTTAGGCCAAATTAACCTCCTGAGGATAAAAAACACTCAGTGAAAGGAACTCTCCTAATGAAGAAATCCTAAGTTAACTGACCTAACTATTATCCATGCAGAACTATTACATTATTCACCCAAGCAGGGGTACGAAAATCCCGCTTAGAAAACTGTGCGTTGGAGCAAAAAATGCCCTACAGAACCAAATAGTCTTTGACTTGTTTGCATCTGATAATGCATATCTTCATGGTACAATGAGTTGACCCCCGATCAGGAGCCAGAGCATCTTTATACATGTTGTCGTCCTTATACACACCTACAAGTGTGGAGAAGTCTCCAACCCACTTGATGTGTCCATGGAGGCACAAGCCTAAGTCCAGACCCACTGTCACCTCAATCCGGACCTCTTCAATTTAGGATCGCTCCTAGGGCAGCCAAGGGGGGTAGACCCTATTTAACTATGTTAAGTTTTAATTAATGTTCTAGGAGTTAATTTGGTTTTATTAGGGAGGCCCAACCCAATGACAAGCAAACAATGCAAATGCAATTCTTTTGAAGACAGGGAAACCTTTCTTTTATAGTACAACAAGTAGACCACCAGTGCCTAAATATACCGAAAGTTCACTTATTGAGATATGCACATTCAAGATATATCTACAACATGAAATATCTACACAATGAATTAAATAGTGAAATGACTATTAACTTTAGACAATTATTTCCAAATGAATAAAGAATACTTATAACCAAAAAAAAGAAGATTCTTTATTACATGTAAATATCCACACTGAAAGAATTTGCTGGAAAGAAAATAGTTTGGAATAAAAGATTGCTTGGAAAGTGAAATTGCACAACTTGGAAAGTAAGATTGATTTGAAAGTGAATAGCTAAACTTGAAATGCAATGTTGTGAATGTCGTGTTGGTTGATTTTAATAAGTTTTAGGTCTTTCTTGAATTAAGGGGAAATTAAGTGTGAGAGATAGAAGCCTACACTATGTGACTATGAAATATCCCTGATCCGGCTGATCAAGATATTCGCTACCGTCCTAATGCTCTGTCTTGCAGATCTGATACACTGGGGGTATCTAGATACGTTTTAGCCGTGTGTTTGAGATATTCTTCGGTTATTGTGGTTGCATGTTGGTTATTGCAGGTGCATGTTGGTTATTACATGTGCACGTTGCATATTTAAGGTTTAACAATCATATAAGGATGCATGCAAAAGTATAGAATGTCAACTGCTCAATATCATGAATAATAACGGCTCAAGCATGGAAATACAATACCCTACTGGAATTATAGAATCGAAACGCCAGTCAGATCTCCTGGATCTATACTGGAATACAATCGAATAACAAAAAATACCTGTGATCATAAGAAGATAGCAGATCTGATGCATGCACGGATAGATCGGCAAAAATGTGCGATTCCGGAGAAATACGGTAACCACTACCAGCTGGAAAACTCGACCTGAAGAATCCACCGTCAGAATGTGCCCGAAACTGCTCCAATAGAAGCGCCCTAGCCTCTAGACTGGAATGGACGTCTGTCGGATCTCGGATATGACCACGGCGGCACTGGATCTGGACCCCTGGGGGGT
>JASDQU010255321.1:667-16016 GCA_032191745.1 Picea mariana | reverse complement strand
TGTCATTATTGTAAATCCTTCAATCCTATCCCAAGTTGTTCTTAAGGGGGGATGTTAGGATATTTAGACACTTAAGAGTTAGTTAAGATCTACTTGGTCTAATATGTCGTTAGGTAAAAGTGTGTTTCTTTAGTATGCATTAGTATGCATTTGTAGTTAGGAAATCTGACGGTCATGATATGTTCCCGACATAGATTGATCTGACGGTTCATACTCTCCTCAATCTTAACGGCCATTGATCCGTGGCTTAACACCTGATTGGTCCATGATCTTTATTTAAAGAGCATGGAGGGTCATTTGCTGATGATCGATTGTGAGAAAATCTCTTATAAAATCTCTCTTTAATATTTTTCTTTGCATTAATAAACTGCTCCAAGTGGCCGCGTTGGCTGGGGCCGTGGATGTTTCCCCGTAGGGGTTTTACCACGTGAAAACATCGGTGTGTTGATATTTGATTTGGCTATGTGAGTGTTTACTGAAGGTGTTTGTCCTCTATTGGAATACCTGTGTTGTCAAACAACATTAGTAGGAGTTGTCCCCTTTAGGATGGATGCAATATTCATGGGACCTATCTTCAGTTCTTCTCCATCAATCACATACCCAAAAAACACCAATGACTATTGAGAAAATTCAAATTTCTTAAGGTTTGCAAGTGGTTGACACTTTTTCAAGTTCTCTAACACCTACATGATATGTTGTGTATGCTCTTCCTAGGTAGAGATATAAACCAATATATCATATAAGTGTTGATGATTAGAGCTTCGTGAGACATCCTCTAGGACACAGACTGAGTGAGTTGACCCGTGAGAGAGCCCATGTGTTGGGTGTGGCCATGACATGGGTGTGTCATTCCTCTCTGAGACTGAGATGGAATGTTGTGTGCCCGTGTGTGGGGTAAAGATGCCCATGAGATGGGTGTGTCGATGTGTGTGACCCTTTGTGGTGTGATAATTCCCATGAGATGGGTGTGTCGTTTGAGATGAAACAATGTGTACCCCTGTGAGGGGTGAAGGTTCCCATGTGATGGGCGTATCGTTCTCCTCTGTGTATAGATTTGAGATGAAGTGGTACTCCAGATGATTCTCCTGTGAGACTTAGTGATATAGAGATCAGTTGAGTAGGACGTCCATGTGGCTGAGCACAGGTGGGCATGAACCTAGTGGTTGAGCACTAGTGGGTGTGTGAGATGCATTTCTATATTGTCCGAGAGTAAGATTTACCTGTAACCCTAATTGTGATGTAAAGGGTACAGGTCGGCCCCACCATAAAGTGAAAGATAATTACTATTGTAATTATTAATTATATTCTAAGTTATTGAGGTCGGACATGTTGTTCCAATAAACACCACTTTTGATGTGTCCAATCTAGTATAAATAAAGGTGATTTCCCCATTGAGGAAACACACAAGTGATATGACATTTGAAAATTTAAGCAAGTACATCTTCTAGGGTTGAAGTGTGCACCTCTATTGGGAGCTAGATTCTTGGTTTTGGAGAGCACCCTTATGTGTGCTAGGTATATGGTGTGGGAGGTATTTCTCTTGAGAATATAACAAAGGATTGTTGTGTTTTCTTCACTTGTTGAGAAGGGTTTCCCAAGATATTTCTTGTGTTATTTTGCATGGTATTTCTTCTTATGATCTTGGTTATTGCAACAATTGTTAATGGTGTAGCTGCATTTGGTTATGGTTCAAGTAAATGATAAAATTGAAATAAAATTCATGCTTGAGACTAGCATGAAACATTAAAGAAAGTTCTTGAATAACCCATTGCGCAAGAATTAAAGAAATCATCCTCTCATTTCTGCAATTCCATACGACCCTCTAGGGTTTTCTGCAATTACGTACAACCCTCTCTTGTTTGGCAATTTCAACACCTTAAACTTGGAATTTGGGATAAAAATTATATAGGAGTGTACGGCCTCCTTCATATCACTTGTAAAAATCTTTAGATTGCATTTCCGATCATTTTGGATTTTTGGCCCTAGGGTTTCTAGGGTTTCACAATTTTCTGCATATTTTTGGTTCTAGGGTTTCTGCAGTTCAATGAAGAATCTTTTAAGATTACCAGTGTTATTCTGACTTTCAAGGCTTATTGTTGGCATTCATAAGCCCAATGAAACCTAAGATTTCTAGCCTAGCCTAGACATTAGCTTACCTACCCTAGTTGGTAAGGGTTTGTGAAGAATCTGAAAATATTATGAACGGAACTATGATGGAAGATAAGCTTGATGGATCAAGCAAATACAGTCCCTAGAAGTCAAGACTTCAAATCACTCTTGAAGAGGCACCGTTGCTATATTCTTCATGAAGATATCAAATATCAGAGATCAGCTAGGTTCCATTGGAGAAATCATATCAACACTCTTAGGTATGCACTTGTATATATTATTTGTATCATTGTCATGAGGGTACTTGCAGGAGGAAGGAACCTTTGTTGCAATCATGGATCTAGAGGGATATCATTGCATTCAGAGGAACAACACACTGGAAGTGAAGAATCCTGGTTTGATTGATTCAATTATCACACCTCTAACCTACATTTCTAAGTTTTCTACATTACAAGTAGGCATTGTAGTTGTGACGACAATCCTTAAATTGTTTTGATTCTGGAGATGTACTCATTATTCTCCTCTAGGAGATATTCTTGTGTTGTTTCCTTTCATTTGTTTTCTTGTTCCAGGAAGGTTAACAACAAAGGAAGATGTTTATTATTCATACTTCAGAGGGAGTCAAGACTATTTGAGAAGGAGGAAGAACAAAACCATCATTGAAGCAACCAAAGCAATGATACATGATCAGAGTCTACTTATGATTATGTGGGTAGAAGCATGCCTGACAGTAGTATATGTTCAAAACATGATTCCTCACCATATTTTAAATAACATAACTCCCGAAGAAGCCTTCATTGGAGTGAATCCTGAGATTGGACACTTTGGGATATTTGTGTGTCTAGTATACTTTCATGTACCCAAAGAAAAGAAGTCCAATCTAGACCCTTTAAGAAGGAAAGGCACATTTGTGGGATACAGTGAATCTTCGAAGGAATATCAGATCTACAACCCTATTCAGAGACAGATTGAAGTGAGAAGATATGCTATCTTTGAAGAAGAGATATCCTTTCAAAGATCTAGAGAATCTCAAATGGAGATTGACAGTGAGATAGTACCTTCTCCCCCTCCAGTAGTTCAGAGGGAGACAACGGTTATTCCATTTTATCCAGTTGTTCCAGTTGTTCTGGTTAGTCCAATTGATCCATTTTCTCTAGTTGATATCCCTAGAGACATTGCAGTAGGCCATAAAAGACCTTCCCGGGCTCGAAAAAACTCTACAGGAGGAAGAGGGCCATGTCGCTCCTCAAGGCACATTTCGAGAGAGCAAGAGACCAAAGATATTTTCAAGCTATTTCTCAGCCACGAGCCACATCATTGATACTGAGCCTTCTTTTCATGGAGAAGAAACAGATCAACAGGTATGGCAAGATGCCATGACAGAAGAATATCAGTCCATATTGAATAATGATGTGTGAGATATTGTTTCAAGACCAGAAGGGAAGTTTGTAGTCACTTCCAAGTGGATCTATAAGATCAATCATGCATTTGATGGAAGTGTCGATAAATACAAAGTGAGATTTGTAGCCAGAGGATTCTCACAATTAGAGGGTGTTGACTATGATGAGGCATTTTCTCTAGTAGCCCGATAAACTTCCATTCATACGATCATTGCACTAGTTGCATCAATGGGTTGGAAACTATATCAGATGGATATAAAGACAACCTTTCTCAATGGTGATATTGAGGAAGAATTTTATATCGAGAAGATAGAAGGATTCGTGATACACGAAGAGAAATCTCTTGTGTGTAGGTTGAAGAAAGCTATGTATGGACTAAAGCAGGCACCTCGTCCTTGGTATGATAAGATGGATGGATTATTGATGAGTTTGGGATTCAACAAGAGTGTTGTTGATCCAAACCTATATTATCATATTGTTGGAGATGAGTGCCTAATCTTGGTCCTGTATGTGGATGACTTATTCCTCACTGGTTCATAAAGACTTATTGTTGAATGCAAGATAGCATTGACTTCTGAATTCGAGATGAAGGGTATTGGTATGATGCACTACTTCTTACGACTAGAAGTATGGTAGATAACTGATGAGATTTTCCAGAGTCGAGGAAAATATACAGTGGAGATATTGAAGAAGTTCAGTATGTCAGAGTGAAAATCCATGCCTACACTGATGGTGATGGATTTAAAGAAAATGAATGATGATTCTACTGATTTAGGAGATATTGATCCACATTTGTACCGACAACTGACTAGATCATTGATGTATCTGGTTAACAACAAACCTAGTATATCTTATGCAGTGAATGTACTTAGTCAGTTCATGAGACAACCAAGACAGACTCACTGGATAACAACGAAGCATGTATTGAAATATCTATGAGGCACAGATGGATATGGCCTGAGATATGCCTCTAGTATAGACTTGAGTTTGTAGAGATATATCGATGCAGATTGGGCAGGGAACGAAGTGGACCGAAAGAGCACATATAGTTTTTGTTTTACCTTGGGGTATGCCATGGTTTCCTGGTGCAGCAAGAAACAGAGCTCTATGGCCTTGAGTATCGCATAAGTAGAGTATATAGTATTGAGTGTGGCAGTCTATGAAGAAGTGTGGCTTCACAAGCTCCCGACAGATTTATTTTATCATGAGATGGATCCTACCATTATTCATTGTGATAACCAAAGTTGTGTGAAAATCTCTAAGAACCCTGTGTTTCACGATAGATCGAAACAGATTGAGATAAAATATCGTTATATCAGAGACATGGTGCAGAGGAAAGAAATACACATGAAGTACCTTCCTACACATGATAAAATTGCAGATATCTTCACCAAACCGCTTGCCAATATGAAGTTCGAGTACTTCTGTGAGATACTTGGCCTAGTGGAGAGTGTCTCGCTAGCTGAGAGGGAGTGTTGATGATTATAGATTCATGAGACATCCTCTAGGACACAGACTGAGTGAGTCAGCCTGTGAGAGAGCCCATGTGTTGGGTGTGCCCATGAGATGGGTGTTTCGTTCCTCTCTAAGACTAAGATGGAACATTGTGTGCCCCTGTGTGGGGTAAATATGCCCATGAGATGGGTGTGTCAATGTGTGTGCCCCTGTGTGGGGTGAGAATGTCCATGATATGGGTTTGTCATTTGAGATGAAACGATGTCTACCCCTATGAGGGGTGAAGGTGCCTGTGTGATGGGTGTATCATTCTCCTCTGTGTAGAGAGTTGAGATGAAGTGGTACTCCAAATGATTCTCCTGTGAGACTCGGTGAGATAGATATATGTTGAGTAGGACGTCCCTGTGGCTCAACACAGGTGGATGTGACCCTAGTGGCTGAACACTAATGGGTGTGTGAGATCCCTTGATATATTTTCTAAGAGTAATATTTACCTGTAACCCTAATTGTGATGTAAATGGTACAATTCAACCCCACCATAAAGTGGAAGATAATTAATGTAAAAGATAATTAATATTGTAATTATTAATTATATTATGAGTTATTGAGGTCGGCCCTGTTGTTCCAATAGACACCACTTTTGATGTGTCCAATCTAGTATAAATAAAGGTGATTTCCCCATTGAGGAAACACACAAGTCACATGAAATTTGGAAATTTCATCAAGTACATCTTCTAGGGATGAAGTGCGCACCTCTATTGGGCACTAGCTTCTTAGTTTTGGAGAGCACCCTTTTGTGTGCTAGTTCTATGGTGTGGGAGGTCTTTCTCTTGAGAATATAACAAAGGATTGTTGGGTTTTCTTCCCTTGTTGAGAAGGGTTTCCCAAGATATTTCTTGTGTTTTTGTGCATGGTATTTCTTCTTATGATCTTGGTTATTGCAACAATTGTTAATGATGTAGTTCCATTTGGTTATGGTTCAATTAAATTATAAAATTGATATAAACTTCATGCTTGAGCCAAACATAGTGAAAATTCAACACTAAGTACACTATTATAAATGAATCTAGAAAGGGATGTGATACATCATTCATCAAATGCATAAATGTAGCTAGTAATTACATAAACCAGAATTAATTAGAAATTAACCAGAATTGAAATTTAACTAGAATACCATTTATAAAATAATATTAATTGAATCAAATTTAACTGAAAGATAACATTTTTCCTGCATTATATTCTCCTTTACAAATTCAACCTAATATATAATTCTGGATATTAAAAAAAAATGCAACAGAGTTGAATCTACAAGCAAGTTTCAACTAAATAAAGATTTCAAAGTATTAGTAAGTGTAGGGCCATCACATTGGAAGATGCACAACAAAAACGGGTTCGTGAAGGGCGTAGAAAGGAGAAACTTAAAGAGACCCGAGACTGAAACACCAGCAACCACCTGGCAGAGCGTTCAGAAAGTAATAGAAGTCGGAATAGAGTACAAAAACGTTGGTGAAGGGCATTTGATACATTCAAATTTAGAATAAAGAATTGGGTTCTCCATCAAGGGGACATAAGCATAAAAATTTAAGATCTCTGAGATAATTATGGAGCATAAGCAAGGAAAAATTTCTGCAAAAATTCAACTAAAGAGGGTGAATATCTGACAATCACACACAGTCTAGACAGTGAGGGATTTTGGATTTGATTTTCCCTTAACGCAAGAAACACCAAAAAGGCATAAGCAAGAGCGCAAATGGATATGGAATTCGAACGACCGTTATAACTTATAACATTGCTCCTTATATTTAACCCTTATATTGATTGGCATGTTCTCGTAGGTGATTTATAAGGATTCTGATTTCATCGTGGAAGTTGGTTCATCATAAATGAAAACACAGATTGATATGACAGTTGGTCATCGTGTCTCCACAAAACCAAAACCTTTTCACCAACACAGGCTTGAAATAGTTTTTAAGGATGCAAGCGATTTACGAATAGGTTTGCAGTGAGTTTCTCTTTATCCAACTTATTCCAGCCGCCAAAACATTATCTCGAAGTGCACGGAATCAAGCCTCGAACTCCTTTTGCTGGAGAAGCTTCTTCATGTACTCGTTAGATGTGTGTAGAAGGGTAGCCACATCGTCTGCATCCTCCATGGTTTTCCCTTGTTCTACGTTGCCTCTGTTGTTGGTTTTCACCCATTTTTGCAGTCATTGTACTTAAATTTTTGGCCACACGAAGTTTGAGATGCAGAGCAAGGGAAAGACTCGAAAAAAAACATTCCCCTTCTCTATGAAAGAAATGATACAGATTGTGGAAATTGGAGATCTTTGGTAGGTTGTGGGCCTCCCGAGATATGAAGAAAAAAAACCACTGAGATAAAATGCTGAACGAAATGTTGGGTGAAGGTGCAAAGGCAAGGAAAATCTCTTGCTTAAAAATGTAGAATACAAGGGAAAAATCGTTGGGTGAAAAATTAAGAAAACACCGAGATAGAATGAGGAAATCACATAGGTAACCCTTGTAAAACGCAGAGGATTAAGTTGAGGACACTCACTAGCAAGAATTTTTTTTAACTCAACAACTCGACACATAAGGCAAAGCTATACAATTCGTTAGTTAACGGAGTGTTACAAAAATCTGATGGAAATTATTTAGATCAAGAATTCAGCGCACATGGTGGCGTCCCACAACCAAAGAACAATCATCAAATTTAACTCACATAACGTTTTCCAGAAATCTAGAGTTCTATAGCAATTTACTGAATCCAATTAAACTTTACTATTACAAATACAAGCTCATGAATTATCATAACCGGTGATGACGAATTTGAATTCATTGTCCACTCCGACCAACACCTGCTCACTAGCCGCTGAGATGTCACTGGTACCTCCCAGTCAACACTATGGGTACTCTTCTTCCCCCTAATCCTCTCACGCTGCAAAGGGGCCACGCACACAAACCAGAGAAAGCTAACTCCCAGCTCGCCTCACAAGGTTGAGCTACCACTCTCTATTCGAGCTGGGTATCCCACCTCCCATAAGAAAAATCCGTCAAGAAAAACCAGTCAAGAAAAGTGTAACCTTAGGCCTACCAGTCTTGATCCATTCCCCTTCTCTATCATTTCTTTCATAGAGTTCTCTTAGTGACTAGTTGTCAAAATGCAAATTAAATTATTTTTGTTAAATTTTTATTAGGAATATTCTCCCCTTACACTTGTCACTCGATCCCTTAGTTGCATCAAAAATTCATTTAATTAATTTGATTAAATAGCCAATTTCCCTCACCCACCGTTCCTAAAAACGCTCCTCCATGTCCCTTTATTCCCTCACATTCCCTTAATGACTTCCACCTTTCTTAAAGCTTAGTTGAGTTCATTTTAGGAAAGTTGTCCACACTAGATTCCTTCTATGTTCCACATTCCTTTTGCAATTAATTTCCCCTTTTTGTCTAAGTTCGAATTTAGCAAGCTTGCACATAAACAACAATTTAATCTTTTAAATAATTAAACCCTTTATTTAATTGTAAATTTGATTTCCCCCCTTTTTAATTTTAAATTGATTTTCCCCCCTTTTATTAATTTCTTAATTAAATTTTTGTCCTCATATCCTACTTAGACCTAGGCTTTAATTTCGACTAGGCTTAGCAAATTTTTAAGGAAAAATTTATAATTAATATACTTTACTGATGCATAATTGTTTTAAGGCTGACCATGTCAAGGTAAGATATTGTTTTCTAGGTACCTAGGTTCATTTCCTCACCTGTGTTTAAAACCCGCGACGTGCCCTTCAATATGCGCTATGTGCTCCCAGAGTGTCACTCACCTTCATTCATGCTTCTTTTACACAACGTTCCCTTCAACATGCACTATGTGCTCCAAGGGTGCCACTCTCCTTATGACTGATTTTGGTAGACGTCAAACCCTTGGAGTCAATACTTCATCAGGTGACCTTGTGGGAGACTAAGGGCCTCTAAGAAATAAGTAACCTGCCTTATTGCGTGCCACTTAGAACCATCATGAGCGATTGTCACAGTCTTCCCTCATGACATCGTGGATGTCTCGAACTAGGTAATCGTTAACCTATAGTTCAAGCCACGATGAGAGTACTAGTAGGCTGTTGTAGGGCTGCTACCACACCTCTCCCTCAATATCTTTGGTTGTCATGCATGACCCTTTTACTCCAAATGTGAGTCTGGTTAGCAAGCTATCATCAGTCTGCATCCATCAACGAAATATGTTATAGATCCATAAACAACTTCATAATATACCAATGATATATCACATATGCAATAAAAGAAGTACTCAAACCACATACATTCCACTCCCTGACTCAATCCTGAGTCCAAGAAGGTCCATCGATTCCATCGGCATCCTCAATCAGTCCAGAGTCCTGCACACTCAGGAGAAACCATTGCATAACACCTGTCCATACAATATAATCAAATAACATATCATCATATCCACAATATCATCATAATCCTTAAGAGAAACAATCAATCATATAAGGAACCAGATCACCTCGATGCAAGTGTCCTCAAAAAATAAGTTCAATTAGGTGTGCGCAAGAGCAACATGTTACACACACCCCCTCTTGTTTTAAAATTCATTCTGAAGTTTCACAGTACACAAGTGCAAAAATAAGTATCTGGTAATATCCAAGGGTCTAAACATAAAAGAAAATGGAAACTTCAAATGCATATCATATGCGTCCTCCCAGGTAGCTGAGTGTGGACTATAATTTTCCTACTGGAACTTGACCTGATTGATAGTTTGTCGTCGTAGCTATCGAACACGATGGTATAGAAAGCGGATTGGCTCCGCCATGAGCGCACTCTCTCCCAACATCTGCCAAGAACTCATGTCAATCACATGCGTAGGATCATTGACCTAAATTCACACATAGATACAAGATAATATTGAGCAATGCCTCAAGGAATGAGGCACGATTTTCTGTTAGGCCCTTCAAGTATGGTCACGTGACGTGCCTCGAAAAAACCCTTATGTTGATATTGAGCTTCTTCCAACCATTTTTCTTATCATTTGTACTTGTTTTTCTATTTCATGGATCACTTCTGGTCCCACCAGGACACCTTCCTCGAGTCTATCCCAGCTCAAAGGCATCTGACATGGTCACCCATAAAGAAACTCAAATGACACCATCTTATTGGCACTTTGATAGATGTTGTTGCAAGAAAACTCTACCAGTGGCAAGAACTATTCCCAACATTTATGTTGGTCCAACATACGCATACGCAACACAACCTTCCAAAGTTTGGTTCATTCGTTTGGTCAGCTTGTCTATCTCAAGGACATGTTGTACTAAAGTTCATTGGTGTTCCCAAGGCCTCTTGGGAAAATCATCCAAAATTGTCTTGCAAACATTGAATCCCTTATCAGATATGATTCCTTTGGTACATTTGGCAGTCTCAAAATCGTGCTAACATAAACTCTAGCTAAACCTGGTGCCTGATGGGTCATACACACATGGACAAAGGGTGAAATATTCATTAGACTATCAACTATCATGATAATCAATTCATGCCTCCCTGACATCAGCAACAATTCAATAGTGAATTCTATCGAAATGACTTCCCATGTCGATTATGGAATAGCGTATGGTCATATAAATCCTACCGTATGTCTACGTTCATCCTTCACCTGTCGAACTTCTATACATCTTGCCACACATTTGAATATGTCTATCTTTATCCCTTCCAGAAGAATAAGGGCTTAAGTTCATTCCTCATCTTCATGACTCCTGGATGAGCCATGTACACTGCTCTATGAGTTTCATATAAGATCAAAACTTCTCAATTCGTCGATGGGATGTAAGTAAATATGATTATTATATATCAAAGATATGTCATTATCCATAATATATCCCTCAAATTTCAATACCATCATGGTGTCTTTCCCGAAAAAAAATCCTTGCCCTCTTTATACCAGTGAGCGTCGCACTGAAGTTAGGATCTTTTCACATATATTCGTTTGAAGAGGTATCACTGAAAATATGTGTGGTCTCTAAATCAACGCGTCTGCCACTCTATTCATTGTTCCTTTTAAGTAGGAAATCTCAAAATCATAATCGATAAGAAGTTTTGACCAATGCTTTTGTCGTGCATTCAAGTCATTTTGTGTAAAAAGGTGTTGTAAACCACAGTGGTCCATTTTTAGTTTGAATTTTATTCCAATCAAGTAGTGTCTCCACACCCCCAAGGTAGACACAATGGCTAAAAACTCCAAATTGTGTGTCACGTAGTTCTCCTCATGCTTTCTTAACTTCCTCGAGATGTAAGCAATCACTCGACCATGTTGCCTCAAGACTTTGTCTAATCCTTCCTTGGATGTGTCAGTGCATACTAAGAAGCCCTCATCCTCACCAAGGAATTTTAGTATTGGTGCTATCGTCAAAATATCCTTGAGCCTTTGAAATTCTTTTGCGCATTTCTTGGTCCACACAAACTTCTTGTTCTTCTTCTGCAATTTTGTAATCGGATTTTCTATCTTCAAAGAACCCTTGATGAACTGTTCACAATATCCCACCAAACCCATGAAGCTATGCACTTTTGGGACATTCATCGGTGCAGGCCACTCCATAATAGCCTCTACCTTCATTGGGTACACAACGATACCTTCGCCAGAGATAACATGCCCTAAGAAATGAATCCTTGATAGCATTTCTACCGCTTCCTGTAATTTTTTCTCTCGCAAAACTGTAGTACAAAGCATAAAAGTTATTCCTGATCTTCCGGCATTCAGGAATATCAAAATGTCGTCGAGCAATACTCGACGGTAGTCAAACAAAGTCTCCATGACCCATCTTCTTTCGTATGAAATTAACAGGAGCACCCCAAGGCGATACACTTGGACGTATAATTCTTAGGTCCAACAAATCCTTCAGTTTCTCTTTCAACTCCTGTAACTTATGGGTTGACATCTGATAAGGATTTCTTGCCATTGTTTCAGTTCCATATTTTAGGTTGATGGTAAATTACATCTTGGCTTCAGGCGACACTCCTGGTAATTCTTCTGGGAATCACATCTACAAAATTTTGTACTACCGAAAGGTCCTCTAATCCTTCCACCACGCCCTTGATGTTCGTCACTAAGTATGCATAAAACTTTCATCCTTGTGCATGCTATTTTGTAGCTATAGGGAAGAAATGAACCTCGGGGATACTCCATGTTTTCTTCCTACAATCACACTTCTCTGTCCTTCATCGTCGTTCCAACTCAACCACCTCATCTTACTGTTGAGTATCGCATCATGTGATTCCCACGAGTCCATACTGATCGTGTCGTCATAAGATCTTAAGATTGTGATGTAGTTTGGACTTCATTATACTATCCCTACGTTAAAGCGACAATTCATACCACTTCCTCCAACCATTCGATCGGTACCTGAAGCCACAACGATGAATTCAAACTCATCTTGTCGAATTCCCTTACCTAAATCCCTTCAGCGCAACACTAGAATTAGAGCTCTTCATAGCACTGAGGTCTAAAAAATACTAAAATTCCATTTAGCAATGGAACCTAATGCCTCAAGCATAGTGGACTGGTGCTTGGCCAAGTTGTTATTTACCGCAGTCATGAATCCTATGAAAAATCTTGCCGGTAAGGTGACTCTCCACATGTCCATCCCCCACCTCTGGTCCAGTACTCCTGGCCCCATAATAGAAGTTGTCGGCCCACCAACCTAAGATTCTGGTTTGTTCTACTGACAAGACTAAATGGCAGCTGCTAGTGGTGCTGCTGCAGATGTAGTGGTCCCCTTTAGGGATCCCTCTGCTGAGGAACATATCATCAAGGTGTCGTTAACAAGGGTCCTATAGATGTATCTTGATAACAAGAGGTCTAGTCTGGACAACATCTGATGTTGCTACACACTAGATGTTTTTAGTCCAGATGGTCTTATAGGATTCCTTCCCAGACTCCCATGGTCAAATATGCCTTATCTAAGAGGCCTACTAGACTACATCATGCAACATCCAAGGAATTTATATCCTCACCTTCCTACGAAAACTGGAGTTAAGGCTGGTCATGAACTTGTTGATCTCCAACTTCTTTGTTTTCAGATGCGGGGCATACTGAAGTAGCTACATAAATATCGTCTCATAATCTGACACCATACACCCACACTATCATAAGGCACTAAACTCATCGAGCTCGCGCTCAATGAAATCCTCTGACAATTACTTATCTTGAAACATTTCCTTGAACCGTTCCCCTCACATGGCTTTGACGACCATGTTTATCTAAGGTAGGAGCATCTTCCTCCATAGAAGAGTGCTCCCCTTTAGCTAAAGACCACGTATGCAGATCTCTGTGCTAGAGGTCGGAATTGCGAAGTGCGAAGCACATCGCCTAGCTCTCCAGCCATGCCCCGACGATTGAGTCATCTATGGAACTTGTGGACTCGAGAACTTAACCCTCTTGAGGTTTTTGTGAAATATACCAGTACTGGCTGGGGCACGCTGTGGAATCTCAAGGATACATGCACCATGGACTTATCTCAGTACAGACGGTTAGTCAAGGCCTCTGACATTTCCCTGGAAAGACCCTATCAGACCCAACGCATCCCACACGACAACCCGCTCATGCTCAATACTTGTTCTTCTCCTTGGGAGTTGGACCCCTCTGGCGTGGGTGCTACTGGAGGTGTCACACCTCCTCCCCTGGCACCACGTCACGAATCTCTATGGCGTCCTCTAACAATGATTACCACAAGGATAGGTTAACGTTTTAATCAACGCTAAGTTGTTAATTCAATTGTATAATTAAGTGAAAGAAGTGGCTATCCATAGTCGCAAGGTTGAACTAGCTCTGATACCATATGTAACAACCCTCGCCATTATGACCACAAAAGAGACTTACAGCAGGTGTATATATATATATATAAGGCACACAAGATCTACTTAACTTGAACGTGTGTGATTAAATCAATCAACGAATTCACAATAACGAACATCATTTTCAAGGTACGCACCTAATCCATTAGCCAAATTAACATAATTCACTTAAATATCAAAGTGCGCCATTAACCTAAACATAAGGAACCCATACAGTAACATCGTGACAAGCATGCTAGTAAACTAAGGCATGGCATTTATGCTTCAAATGAGTCCATAATGAAAGCAGTGTAAACACTTAAACATCAACATAACCAAGGCGCATAAATAACCAGTACTGAAGTCGACCATACGCAACATTATTCAGAGGCCCACGTGTGATCTAATACTGAATTAACATATATCAACTTCATTACCCTACGGGCAAATAAATCGAGGTTCTTAGGAATCACACAACAACATGGTTACAAGGTGCGCGGGTAAAATCCAAAGCATAACATTACACGTCATCAAGGCCCATGAACCACACATCCTATTAATAAAAAATCAAGCAGCAAGGATACTTAAAGGCGCTAGGTAAGATAATCACACTATCCTCAAGTCAATCATTATCCATTGTGCAAAATGATTATTAGCTAAAACCTTGAGGCACAAGGTAAACGACTGTAATTAATTGTTGCATAAAGGAATTATTCCAACTTAAATCAGACATTATACAAAATCCATAAATGAAACCACTCTAACATCAATCCAACGAATCATCAACACAGGGTAACTCCATTCATTACCTTTAATTGCGCAAGGGTCTAAGATCCAACCGTCGTAAGAAAATCCATCAGCGCAAGAAACCATTCTCCAAAAATCGTCATGTAATACATACATTTGGCACGCGCAAAAGTCTAACTCAGCATGTCCTATTTCTCATGAAGGAAATGAACACACACATTCAATCAATGATCATCTAAAAAAAGTTTAATCAATCGACAAATGTCCTTTTTAATTTACCTTAATATCATTAGGTTGTTTCATTTCCCTTCTTAAACAAAAGTATGCTCATCCTAAAATTTTCCCACAAAAGTGTATGTCAACTTAACTCATCCTTCAATCATAACCTACTATAGGTTACCCAAGGATTCACCCACATCTGCCATCCCACAAAAGTGTATGTCAACTTAGGTCATCCTTCAATCATAACCTACTGTAGGTTACCCAAGGATTCACCCACATCTGCCATCACCATTTAATCAATACTCAGTAATGATTATTAACACTATTGAAACCATTCCCTTATACTATCTTAATATAACGTTGGTCACCTTAATGTCTAATTTAATTGAACTCAACTTCCGAATTAAAAAAAAAAATCACCCTTAAATATACATGGTGTTATCGCACCTCTCAACATTAATAGTTTATTTTCAATTCCTAATTAATTATAATTTAATTGGAGTAAGAATTTAAATGTATTACCATTTAAAAGTAGCATTAAACTGGAATAAAATTAGGATACCATTTAACTGAAATTAGAAATTAAC
>JASDQU010255319.1:21776-32935 GCA_032191745.1 Picea mariana | reverse complement strand
GTGGGCCTCGAGACATGATCTCCTAGTTATCCCTAGAAATCGGGGATAACACACCCGATTGGTCCATGATCTCTATTTAAAGAGCATGGAGGGTCATTTTCTAATGATCAATTATGAGAAACTCTCTTGTAAAATTTCTTTGTAATCTTTTTCTTTTGCATTAATAAACTGCTCCAAGTGGTCGCGTTGGTTGGGGCCGTGGATGTTTCCCTGTAGGGGCTTTACCACGTCAAAATATCAATGTGTTGATCTTTGATCTGGTTGTGTGAGCAGTTATTGAAGGTGTTCATCCTCTGTTGGAATACTTGTGTTGTTGAAGAAAGTTTCCACAAGGAGGTGTGCAAGAATAGACTACGCAGTAAGATGGGTTGGTATAAAGATAAAATAACCTCCCAATTTTTATGGGTTAAATGACTTAGAGGAATTCTTGACAAAATATGAAGATGAAGTGCTAAAAATTAGAGGCTCTTAGCCGTATATATTGCACTCAAGAACACACTTGCAAGATGGTGGGGTGTGCACAAAGAAACAATTAGGGACTAGTATCAGTGTAAATGACTACTCCGCATTGGATTTGGTGCACAACAAGGGAACAATAAATTGCAGAGGTATGATGGACATGGAATACCAGGGGAACAGTTGGAGAAGTGTAAGACACAATGGAGGATGATACCACAAGAGGAATGGACTCACCACTTTATCCATACATTGGTTATAGTAACTTTCTCATTTGAACATGAGAACCCCAACATGGATTCAACGTTGAAGCTGATACAGGGAATAATATTTAGTAATGAACCAGAATTTGAAATCATGACAAAGTATCAACAACAAAACATAAAGACAGTCAATGAGTTACTCTCATGCTATCATGTTGAAGAGGAAGCACCAGATGAAGATGATCCGTGCAATATTCAAATTGCATAAATTGAAGGAGAAAGAGAGGTGGAGGGTCCATATCTGGAGTCAAAAGTATTTGTTGCACCAATCAAAGTGAAGAAATTCAAAATTGAGATGAATGAAAATCCTAAAAAGGCAAGTATTGGAGATTATTTGGATGAGCAAACAATAGAAAGAATAACATAGTTACTGCACGAATACAATGACCTATTTCCAACAACCTTTACAGAGATGAAATGCATAGTAGGGGAGCTAGGTGGGATGAAGATACCCCTCAAACCTGAGGCTATACTTGTCAGGAAAAGACCCTATAGACTGAATCCAGTGTATAATCAGAAAATGAAAGAAGAAATTGACAGAATGTTGGAAGCTGGTATCATAGAACCAGTAGAAGAATCTGAAAGGATCAGTCCTATGGTAATCCAGGAAAAGAAACAAGGGGGGATAAGGATTTGTGTAGATCTGAGGAAGCTTAAATATGTTTGCTTACATGACCCTTTCCCTGCTCCTTTTACAGACGAGGTCTTAGAGAATGTGGGAGGCCAGGAAGCCTATTCATTCACAGATGGATTCTCAGGTTACCATCAGATAAAAATAGCTCTAGAAGATAGGTATAAGAATACATTTGCTACAGAATGGGAATCCTACCAATATACAGTCATGCCATTTGGGTTGAAGAATGCACCATCCATATTTTTGAGAGTAGTCATCACTGCTTTTAAGGAATTCATACATCAATTTCTAGAAGTAGATTTGGATGACTGGACTGTATATAGTCTGTTAGAGGACCATGTGGAAGTGCTAAGACTATTGTTGGAAAAATGCAGGCAATAAATATCATTGAATATCAAGAAATTCATTTTTGGTATACCTTTTGGAATATTGTTGGGACATATAGTGTGTAAACAAAGTTTACTAGTGGACCCTGCTAAGATTGTAGTCATTGTAAAATTACCACCACCAAAGTCAGTGCGCCAGTTAAGAGAAACACTGGGACATGCATGATATTACAAGAAGTTTATAAAGGGGTATGCACAGATTACTGCACCAATGGAATTTTGTTTGAAGAAAGACACCGAATTTCAGTGGAATGAAGACTGTCGGTAAGGATTGGACACTTTAAAACAAAAGATGGTAACAACACCTATACTAGTATTTCCAGATTGGGGAAATACATGTCATGTGCATGCAGATGCATCAACCATAGCACTTGGAGAAATTCTGGCGCATCCAGGAGCATGGGACTTAGACCATCATATAACATTTGCAAGAAGAAAGTTGTCATAATCAGAGAAAAATTACAACACCATAGAAAGAGAAGGCCTAGCCATAGTATATGCACTTTAGAAATTCAGGCACTATTTACTGGGTAAACACTTTAAAATGTTCTCAGACCATTTTTCCCTCAA
This sequence comes from Picea mariana, assembly GCA_032191745.1. Lineage (NCBI taxonomy): Eukaryota > Viridiplantae > Streptophyta > Pinopsida > Pinales > Pinaceae > Picea > Picea mariana. The sequence continues at coordinate 30,626 of JASDQU010255319.1, read as the reverse complement.
ATACCTAGTCAACAAGCCAGTGTTGGGGGGGAGGATATGTAGATGGCTATTACTTTTCCAAGAATTTGATTTTGAAGTGATAATCAAACCAAGGAAGTTGAATGTAGGACCTGATTGCCTATCAAGGGAAACTAATGGAGAAGAACCTAATAACTTGGAAGACAACTTCCCTGATGTGCAACTATTTTCAGTACATGTAGTTGATGAATACTTCATTGATATTATTGAATACTTAAGTACAGGGGTTGCGCCACAAGAGTTTAACAATACGCAAAAGAAAAATATCATAGTCAAAGTTGCAGACAATCAACTTATTGCAGGACATTTATACAAAATGGGCGCATATAACATTTTGAGAAGGTGTGTATTAGAACATGAAAGGCCCAGAATTTTGGCAGAAGATCATGAAGGTATAGCTGGAAGAAATTATGTAGGTAAAGCTACCGCACAAAAGGTATTGTGCGCAAGATTATGGCGGCCAACAGTCCATAAAGGTGCCAAGGAATATTGCCAGAAATGTGATGTCTGTCAGAGGGTGGGAAAACCCAATAGAAGGGATGAGATGCCTCTAAGACCACAAGTGACTCTGTAGGTATTTGACAAATGGGAAATAAATTTTGTGGGACCTATTAATCCACCAACAAAAAGGTCAGGAGCTAGATATATCATTAATGCGGTTGAATACTTAACTAGATGGGCAAAAACAACACTAGTCAAAGACTATAGCACATAGACAACAACACACTTCTTGTTTGAGCAAGTGATCACCAGATTTGGATGTCCCAGGATTCTGATGACTGAACAGGGCACTCATTTTATCAATGATACCATCAGGGCTATGACTGAGGAGTTTGAAGTCTATCACCAGAAGAGTACACCATACCATCCTCAGGCAAATGGAACAATAGAAGCCTTCAATAAGATTTTGGAAAATGCTTTGAATAAGATCTACAATGTCGACAGGGATGATTGGGACTTAAATACACCAACAATATTGTGGGTATATAGGACCACATGTAAAAATTTGACATGACAAACACCATTTAGATTGGTGTATGGGTAGGAAGCAGTGCTGCCATTAGAATTTTTGGTACCCAGTCTGCACGTAGCAACAATTACCAACATGATAGAAAGGGACACAATACATGAAAGGTCAAATCAACTGATGGAAATGGAAGAGGACATGATTCTGGCAGGATTTCACTAGGAAGTACAGAAAGCAAGAGACAAATACTGACATGATAGGCATATTAAAAATAAGAGTTTTAAGGAGGGAGACCTAGTCCTGCTCCATGACAACAATTTTTTCCAACACCCTGGGAAGTTTAGAATGCATTGGCTAGGGCCATATGAAGTAAAAACTGTCACATATGGGGGATGGTTACAGCTAAAAGAATTGGGAGGAACATAACTGAAAGGAATGATCAACGGTAGTCAACTGAAACTATACAGGGACAATCGAAATACTAATACTTAGAAGTTACAACGTCGTGAGAAAGATATATATAGTGTACTATAACAGAGATTAGGACATAAAAATGATAAAAAAAAAGGAGAAAAAAGGAATACAAAAATAGAAAAAGGAAAAAAAAAGGAGAAAAAAGGAATACAAAAATAGAAAAAGGAAAAAAAAGGAGAAAAAAGGAATATAAAATTAGAAAAAAAAAGTAGAAGGGAAAGAAAATACAAAAACACTGGGGAATATTGTGCGCAATAGTTACTAAAATCAGCGCGAAAAAGAGAAAAAGTGATGACGCACAGCATATGGTTGACAAGAAGTGAACATTGCGCATTGAGGGAAAGTCACAACAGAAAAGTATGACGCATCGAAAAATTGCAGCGCACCAGAAAAGGGGCTAATGGTCGAAAAAGTAAAAACCAGTCGTCGGGGTAAAAAGACATGAATTGGGAATTTATGAAACTAAATGAAGCATACTCGACAAGCTTCATCGTATTAATAACAACCAAAGAAGCTTCTTCGAGAAGATTTAGGCCAGTTATGACGTCGTCTATATAAAGGGGAAACACGAGCCAAACAAGACTTATTGTGCATTTGCAAACCTGCGAAGCTAAGGAGCACAGAGACGAAAGGTGAACATGTGAGGTTGGAGATCATAAAAGCTGAAGTTCAATTAGGGAAGCAATAATTACCCACGATGGAACCTCCAAAGATCGGCGCACCAAGCCAAAAAACACAAAAAACATGCAACATCCATAGATCACTGCAGGAAACCACATAGGTGGAGTGGGAATTTACACAAAGAGAGGGAATCGTTGACGCAATTACCTTGCTGTAGATAGAACCAGTGAGTGACACACTAGTTGAGGAAGAAAAGCAGGCCCTGATGATGGCAGGATGGATATCGATTCGCACGACAATGCGCAAGGCCATGACCCATCAACCACAGGCAACCCACAATAACCTGCCAGGGCCGAATCTGCCCGCAAAATAAATTTCGACGAAAACAAAAAAATTGAGTTTGATGGGTAAAGACCACAACCTGTGGTGGGGTCCATACAACCGGAGGATGTACAGATCGAAGATATCATAGGGCAAAAAGAGGTGGGAGGGGAAGAGAGAGAACTAGAGGCTGGGACCTCTAGCGTGACGGTAAAGAGAAAGGGAAAACAACCCATCGCGCGGTCCACGTGCACACAACCTGACACCTCAATCGTCTTGCCACACATTCCAGAAGGGGTGCATGCCATGCCAAACTTACTAGGCTACGTCGAAAGATTGTGGTACGCAGACCACAATGTGATTGACACTAGAAAATTCCCATAATTTGCACCACAACTGTATATGGAGAGCCTGGGCACATGGCCATTCGAAGATCTGATTCTGCAGCCAAAGCAATGGGCAACGTGCTTGGAAAATACATGAATTCTCAATATAATGGAAATTCTCCACTTCGGAAAGGGAAAAGATATGAATAACAATGTCAGGCAATTTTTGGCGGTCCTCCATGGAGGATTTTTTTGGTTGGAAGAACCGGTATCAATCGATGTGGATCTCATTATGTTCATCATAGGCCTGCCACCAAATGGTGAGAAGTTCATGCAGTACCTGGATGACAAAGCCAAGGAAAAGGCTCTTGTAGAAGAGATGAAGAAAACATATGGGACTGAGAGAGGCTTGTGTGGAATTATCATAAATAGAATCAATGATGAAGCCACCAGGATGGCAACCAAGCTAATGGAATGCAAGTTACTCCACAAATGCCACAAGGAGTAGGTCCTTGTAGGGGTTGTCATAGCAACAACACAGTGCGCAAATGACACCATGCTCAGTTGGGTGCCATACTTACTGAACCTATTCCTAGATGCCTACAAGGATGTGCATAACTTAGGGAAAGAGTTCCATTACTCATGGTTGATGATTTTGATAGCACTAATTGGCTGGAAAGAGCCTCCCTACTCATACTTCCGTGATAGAGTAGGACATTGTCACGCAACACGGTACACGTCGATGGGAAGCAATTCGAACCCCAAGTAAAGAAGTGGCAATGCCAACACCTTTGCTCGGTATCTGACCGACATACAAGACAACATAGCCAACACTTGGAGGATAACTCTGGAAGTGGTCGCGCAATATCAAGGGGTAGCCAACTTCAAGGCTATGTGCTGCAACATGCGGATCCAAGTGTGCAAGGATCCAGACAAAGAATTGCTTCAACTTTGATTATGCATTAATGCAAAAGAATTTGAAATGGCAATGAGAGATTGAAAGGATGACTGGAAGATACCAGTCATTACCAAAACATGCCAAAAGGAAAAGAAATGGGAGCAGGGTCATCCAAGACATTTGCAGGGGTAGCTTCATGACAAATAAACCAACACATTAGGGGAAGCTCAGTCAAAAGCCAATGCAACAGAAGAAGAGAAATGCTCCAAAGAAGGATGTGCAGACATGAAAGAAGGACAATGCCCATGTGTAGGAAGAACAAGGAAGGTGGGACAAAATGACACAGGAAAACTTGTTGGCAGCTACTCTACAAGAGACAGGGCCACCCAAATGACTAATAATACACATAGGTGGGCCGCACAAGAAGGCCAAAGCACATAAGAAAATCCTGGAATACACAATTACCAAGGATGATGCCAATATTGTAACAGAAAGGGTATAGGATCATGCAATGGACGCGTTTGAAGAGGTAGAGAATCAAAGAGTAAGAATAAGAAATGAGTTGGCCAAAATCAAGCATGTATTGGAAAGGATAAAAACAACGTAGAGGCAAGAAAGGGGAACATAGCCCATCCCCCGAGCAACAGAAGTCGAGGACAGGAGTGCGCAGAACGAAGAAGACACCATCCAGACTGTAGTGACAGCAAGTCCGAGCTTCCAAATAACAACAAACATGCTACAAGTTGACGAGGCCATAGCTTAGATTCCACTCAAAGACTTGGTGCAAGTACAATTGGTACTAGCTCAAATACCAATAAAGGCACTGTATAGACTGCAAGTCAGTGTCGCGCAGGAAGTGCAATTGTGAGCTAGAATAGATGTGACAGAATTGCAGGTAGCTTGAAATGGCAAGGATGCACTAGAACTGGTAGTAGAGCAAGTAAAGTTGGAAACACAAGAGGAGAAGCAACACGCAGATAACTTAGAGCAGAAGATGAAGGATTTTTTCACAAGAATTCTAGATAGCGCACAAGCAGCCACGAGCAATGTTCAAGAGAAGATTCAAATCATTGCACAAATGATCAAAGACTACAAGAAGGAGATTGAGGATCTCAAATAAAAATTAACACCCACCACCCCTCCTGAAGTCACAATTGAAAAAGAACAACAAGAAACTATACAAGTGGAAATAATGGAGAATGAAGTTCAAAAGGTCATGCAACTGTTTGACAGGACTGCGCAACTATGGACAATGTTGGAAGAAGACGATAGGGTCCAAAAACTATATCAACAAGAGGAAGAGATTAGCACTACAATCCAGGAGCTGAAGCAATGACACAAGTCCATAAGCATTACAGAGTTGTTGAAGAGCGCACAGGAGACGAAGAACTTACAGATAGGACTAAAGACTGTGTATAATAACAAGTAGGCCAGGAAAGCTCAACTGGAACCTCTCCAAGAGAAAGAAGCACAACTAATTGTGGAACTGGAGGAGGAAAAGACAAGAGTGGCTCAGGATCATGTCGAGAGCGCATAGTCCCTCAAGGAACATATCACAACGCAGAGGGTAGAAGAGCTTATAGGAAAAGTTGCGCAAGCCAGAGCAACAGAGGATGAATTAGAAGGAAAATTTCACAGCATGACAGAGGATGTTCAGGGAGTGCGCACCACCTAAGTGGCTTGGGATGAAACACATGTCAGTGTTGGGGGCTTGTTGGATGCAGGCCTATTTCTAAGAAAGACCTATTTTTGGAAGGGACGACCTAATTTTGGAGCACGCGCAACGAGTGGCAAGAAAACAACATGCGAAAAAAGAAGGAAAAGCAGCATGCAAGAGGAAAAGCCATGTGGAAAGGAGGCAGGAAAGCCTAACCATGATAGGGTTAGGGTTTTTGTTAAATATTGTAACGACTATAAGCCTGAAAAATAGTATGAATAAGAACCTAGAAGGTTTAGGTTAGGGGTTCGGTTATTATTGATGGGTTAAGAGGCTGTCGATTGTAATAAGATGGTAGAAGAGTCAAGTAGGTTAGATTTTGAGGGTTAGATCACGTGCTGAGAAGTCTGGTGTGATCCTGTCCTCCTCACAGAAGTTCCTTAACCTCAACATGATTGTATGATTGAATATGTAATCGCGCAACGCAAGATTTTGCAACATATTAAATAAAAGAGTAGAGAAGCCAGATCTTTGTGGACGTAGCCGCAGGGGGGTGTGAACTGCGATAAACCTTGTGTTTTGTGTGATGTTTATTGAATTCTTACTTTCTGTGAATGGTCAGATTATGAATGAATGATTAGCTAGAGGTATTAGTATGCATGCATGAGGCTAAAGATGAATGAATACTAGAAAGACTTGAATTAATAAAAAGTTTAATGCATAAAGAAGTATAAAATACATTCCCAGATCCCCACTCATTCCTAGATTGCAAGCACTTGAGTATTGTAGTCACCCATAAAGATAGCTCAGGTGAGACTGCAATGTTCACTCTACGTGCAACGTTGCCTTGTAGTTTACTAGGAGGGTCGATAGTCTTAGAGGGTTTTGTTGGAAACATGTTGAGATCCGAACCTGGGTCAACCCAAGAAGAAGTAAGAAGTGAGAAATCTAACCAACATGTATCTATGCATACCATCACAGTACTTGAGAACTAGATGTCACTTAGAGTCTTTGATACCCAGCTTGGTGCACAAGGTATGGAAGATATTGGTGATCTCTGGAATTGTTTGGTCCCTTTCCTACCACAATGTGGTCCATCTTATATATAAGTTGTCATAACTTCCAACGGGGTAGTATTGTTCCTTAATAGCATCTCTGAAGGAACCCCAAGTGGGTGCAACTACAAATAATGTAGATCCCTATGTTTCCTTTTGCTGACAGAAAGCCTCCCACCAATCTTTGACACAGAGGATGACCTTGAGGAGCGCAAATGTAATTTTTTTTCTATCGGAAAATTTTTGGACATAAAATACCCGTCTATAAGGTTTAACCATTTGTCTACAACATCTGCATCTATTTGACCTTCAAATATAGGAATATCAAAATTGATCCGTACCTTGAAGGGGACAATGCCTCTGCTTAAGGTAGATGCATTGTCTGTTGGAAACCGTCGAAGGATTTACACAAAGTTATCCTTCATCTAGTTCCTTCGTTGCGAGAGGGTTTCCTCAAGCAACAATTTAAAGGGATCTCATGCCCCATCATCTCTCTTTTCTTCCCCCCATGGGCGGTCGTCAGGTTCGGTGAGGCCGATCTTGCGAAGGCTCAATTGGTTCGATTCCAAACTACTTATACCCCGACCTTGTTGGGGACATGCACTGAGAAACAAATGAAGAGTCGACCACTCTGATACCACTGATACAAATTTATGAGAGGAACGAAATGAAACACAAATATATAACATTAATACAAATATATAGAGAACAATAACAAAGATACAATGAAACTTAACTTCTATTAAATAAGAAATCTGTTGAAACTGTAAAATGCGGAATGAAAACAATCTTGCTCGAATGGTGGTAGCTAATCTCTAAGAAGAGATGTGGCGGTTACACGCATTCATTTGAGCACATCACCATGAGGCCTCCAAGACTTTTTAGCATCAAGAAGTAAACATAAAACCATAGACATCCAAAAACCTATCCCTAGGAGATGAAATGCCAAAAGTCATGTGGGCCCCGATGGGGTAAGTTGGTACATTAACCTCCCTGGGGTCGTAACTTTTGCAAACGATCTTCGTTTTAGGCACACAATAGCCCATTGGAAATTTCTATCTGAGGACTACACATTATGTCGTCACACTCTAACACTGACTATAATGTGACTGTTGTGGGCCCAAAAAACGTTGTTTAGGGCCTCAAAACGACCTCGAAAGTTTAGGACCCAAAAAGCTAGAAAAAAAATTGCCAAGATAAAAATTGTAACTGCCAAGATGAAAGTTGTATGTGAGCCAGTTGGAAGAGGTGGATGGCCACCAATATCCACCTGGATAAAAAAATAATGGCTAAGATCATAGCTATGTGGTTAAAACGCATGTTATCCAATTTCATTTCTCAGGAACAATTTGGGTTCCTGAAGAGCATATTCATACATGAAACAATAAGATCGGTGCAGGAGGGAATCCACACCATAAAATCACAAAAGCAAGCGGTGTCAGTTGTAAAAATTGATCTATCAAAATCATATGATAAGGTCTCCTGCCTATCTCTTTGTCTTTTGCTTCTGCATATAGGATTTGAGTTGTAGGCCATGAAGTGGATTATGGCATGTGTCACAATGACCTCTTTTGCAATATTGATCAATGGTGCGGGGTCCACATTTTTAAAATCTGGTTGGTGGTTCAGACAAGGTTTCCCCCTATCTCCTTATATTTTTCTCCTGGTTGTGGAAGGTCTCAGTCGGGCTATTGTAGAGGCCAGGAGGACACATACTTTTCAAAGAATTAGTTTTGGAAGTATGGTTAGGTTCACACNACTATAATGTGATTGTGGTGGGCCCAAAAAACATTGTTTAGGGCCTCAAAACGACCTCGAAAGTTTAGGACCCAAAAAGATAGAAAAAAAATTGGCAAGATAAAAATTGTAACTGCCAAGATGAAAGTTGTATGTGAGCCAGTTGGAAGAGGTGGATGGCCACCAATATCCACCTAGATAAAAAAATAATGGCTAAGATCATAGCTATGTGGTTAAAACACATGTTATCCAATTTCATTTCTTAGGAACAATTTGGGTTCCTTAAGAGCATATTCATACATGAAACAATAAGATCGGTGCAGGAGGGAATCCACACCATAAAATCACAAAAGCAAGCGGTGTCAGTTGTAAAAATTGATCTATCAAAATCATATGATAGGGTCTCCTGGCTATCTCTCTGTCTTTTGCTTCTGCATATAGGATTTGAGTTGTAGGCCGTGAAGTGGATTATGGCATGTGTCACAATGACCTCTTTTGCAATATTGATCAATGGTGCGGGGTCCACATTTTTAAAATCTGGTTGGTGGTTCATACAAGGTTTACCCCTATCTCCCTATATTTTTCTCCTGGTTGTGGAAGGTCTCAGTTGGGCTATTGTAGAGGCCAGGAGGACACATACTTTTCAAAGAATTAGTTTTGGAAGTATGGTTAGGCTCACACATCTTTTATTTGTTGATGATGTACTGATATTTTGTCGATGTGCATCTGCAAATTGTTTGGTACTGAAAATTATTCTGACCTTTTTCAGTGAAGTG
>JASDQU010255315.1:4455-15095 GCA_032191745.1 Picea mariana | reverse complement strand
AAAAAAAAAAAGGGACGCTGACTGTACAGTCTGTACAGTCCGTACAGGATGACGTGGCAGAGACCGTACACTGACATGGTAGAGGTGATGTGGCAGTTTCATATTGGCTGACTATTGGACGAATCATGTTTCGACATGTGGTAGTTTTTGGTTTGTGGTTGAGTGCCACGTGGCCCAGTCATGGGATGCCACGTGGCACCATTGTATTGGGTATTGATTCAAAACTATTCGGAGCCTGTGGGATTCGAACCTTGGACCTTCCCCAATGGTCAAAGCCTTTGCAAAGTCCTCCCTGCCAACGGGCCATGCATTGTTCCTTATTTGATATATGTGTTGTATTGTATTTGAATTCGTATAATGTTGCATACGGCGGGGGGTCAGGCCGGGGCTTAGCCTCGACCCGCGGTCGTATTGCTTTATACATATGACCATACCATATCGTGCGTGTGGGAGTTTTGTATTACAAACGGAGCTAGCCCCGGTTTCGCATGTGACCATATCATATGCAATGGTTGGTGCGCGTTTTGGTTTTAATTTGTGGTTTGAACGGTTGAACGACCCGCCACTTGTTATGTTGCTATTTTCCTTTGAATGTAGCCCCTTTTTCTGATAGAGCGTAGTCGTATGGACGAACCATGTGCCCATGAGTTTGGCAGTTAGGGGCTGGCACGCCCATAACCATCCTACAGTTCGCACCGTTGGTGCGGTTGCGTTTGGTGCTGGGTTTTTACGCTTTAAATAGCATGTGTGCTAGGTTGAATGTACAAGGGTGCAATTTGTAGATGCAGAGACAACAAGCTTGAAGAGGAGACTTCAAGGAAGCCTATCTTCTTCATTTTTTGGCCAAACGAGGTGCTGAAAAAGCCCAGCTAGGGGTTTTTGGATGTTCTAAATCCATTGGAGCAGTCTATTTGGCAGCTTGAGCATTGTAAAGAACATTTTTGAGCACTTTGAGAAAATAATACAAATGATCCATTGGAAGCTGGACCAGGAGATGTAGCCCAAGAGAGGGGTGAACTCCTTTATCATTTGCTGTGTTATGTGTTTTCTGTTCATTGATTATGCTGCTGTTTATATGCATCTTGAATGAGTAAATCCTATTAATAATGTGTTGCAAAGTTGATCCATTTGCTTTTAACACATAAAATTTACTTGCAAATATTTTCAAGATTACAAGTCTTCTTCATTTTTAGATCAAGGATTATTCATTTAGACAGGTATTTTGTTAAACACATGGGTGAACTTAAATATGTAACGATTAGATTAGATTTAGATCCTATAGCTCACCAGGTGATTTATATTATAGTCATATAAATTCTGGAAGCCTATGGTTTGTTGTTACACATGGACTCGTCTACAAAACTAAAATGTTACTTTTCCATTGATTGGTCTCATATATGGATACCATAAAAAGGAAGGATGAACCAAATTATAGTAGACAATGAGACTCATTTGAAACACATTGTAAAAAAACTTGAAGTTAAAAATGAGCCCATCTATTTTGCACATACAGTTTTGGGATTTTGTTTTTGAAACTGACCTTGGTTGTTATGCATCGCAACCATCGTCATTTCAATCAGATGAATAATATGAACTCCCTAACTGCACACAGATTGATGAAAATGATTGTACTATCGTAGAAACAATTATCTCTAAATTTACTAACTTAGCCATATGAACTGATGTTTAGACTTTGTTTTTTGATGACACCATATCTCAAGAGGGAGCTGGGGAAGGTTTCAGATTTATTGACCCAAGGAAAAAAAAGACTTTGTTATTCTTCTGGTTAGACTTTATAAATATAGACTAAGAGTCTAACAAAGATAATTATCTTGTTCCCCCAATGAAACATATACTTCATCTTGTCTCTGGTTCACAAATGTTTTCATTATTAGAAGGATTTTTTGGATACAACCAAGTTCTCTTAGTATAACTCGACTGTTTGAACACCAATTTCTGAACAAAATGTGGAACATTTTCTTATCGCAGAATTCCCTTTGGCCTGATCAACACATGATAAAATTTCCAACGAGATATGTACATTGCTTTCAAAGGTCTACTTGGTCAAACCATGGAGGTATATCCTGATGATGTGATAGTATACTCTAAGAAAATAGCTAACCATCTACATCATCTGAAACAAATCTTCTAAAGATGCGGAAAATATGGAATATATTTAAATCCTAAGAAACACGTATTCATTGTTTCATAAGGAAAATTACTTGGGAACATCATCTTCAAATATGGGGTCTCCATTGATCCAGAATGAAAAAAATCCATCATGCATATTCCTTTACCCAATATCAAGCAATCATTATTTGGGAATATTAACTTTGTAATAAGGTTTGTGTTTGATTTCACATAGATAGTCAAGCCTCTCCAACAAATGATAAAAAAAGAGGAACAATTCAAGTGGACATCTGTTGAAGATGAGGCATTTGAGAAGGTCAAAGATACCATGGAAGCATCTCCCGCATTGCAAAGTCTATATTTTTCCAGATAATTCTTTCTTTATAATTTTGCTTCTAATCATTCTCTTGTAGGAGTGCTCACCCAAAAATATGAGCAAGGGGATGAACACCCTATTTCATTTATGAGCACAAGTATACAAGGGGTTGAGTTGAATTACCTAGCAGTGGACAAGAAAGAATTTGTTGTTCACAAATATATCAAATAATTTAGGCCCTACATTTTAAATAACCACACTAAGGTTATTCTACCTTACCCAATCGTGGGATCATTGTTTGTTAATAAAGAGCTAGGAGAACATTGAGGAAATTGGATGACAACCTTACAAGAATATGATCTTGAGTTCAAACTTGCCAACATTGTGAAATTTCAATGCCTTCAAAAGTTGGTGACTGAGGCTTTAGATTAATAAAATCAACCAGAAGAGGGTTGGGAAGAAGAATTAGAAATGTGCACACAACGACCCTCCTACACACCAACACTTGAAGACTTCTGTTATAATTATCTCAAGCAATACCTGCAACATGGAATTGTCTCAGAACATATTAATTTCAAACATAAAATATCTCTGAGATTAAAATTAACACACTAACATCTAGTCAGTGGCATGATTTTTAGAAGAAGCTATGATGGAATTCTCCTTAGATGTTTGGAGAAGCAAGATGCTGATAAATTCCTCAAAGAACTTCATGACAAACCAACTGAAGGACACTTTTCTAGAAAGAATACAACCCATAAAATTCTAAGAGTAGGATACTACTGGCTAACAATATCTAAATATGCACATGCCTACGTCAGGAGTGGTGAAGTCTACCAGAAATTTGTCGGGTGAGAAAATAGGTATGTTGTTCCTCTTCAACTTGTGGCTATTGAAGAACCATTTGAACAATGGGGATTAAATATTATTAGAGAAATTAACCCTCTTTCATCAAGATAGCACAAGTACATCCTGATATCTACCGATTACTTCATAAGATGGACATAAGAAATACCATTAACAAAGGTAAATGAAGAAGCGATAATCAATTTCTTAGAACAACACATCATCACCTAGTTTGGAGTACCAACCACTCTTGTTTTTGACAATGCTACATATTTTTCCTCTCTGAAATTGACTGAGTTTTCTCTATAAAAGGGAATCATTTTGAAATATGTAGCTAATTATTACCCTTAGGTAAATGGCCTGGCTGAGTCTACTAATAAAAAATTGATCCACATCTTAAAGAAAACTATAGTTGATCAATAGGGAAATTGATATAACACTCTATCAAATGCTCTATGGAAAGATAGGGTCACCCCAAAAGCCTCCATAAGAAAATCTCCATATTTCCTCATTTACGGGAAAGAATCCAAATTTCCCCCAAAAATTTTCTTTCCTTCCCTTCAACTCACCTAACAATCACACGGGCAAAGCTGCCCAATTGTAATACCTTGGTTTTGAATCCCAAGATTAATAATGTATTTTGTTTATTTGATGAAAGGTTAGAGTGCCTAGAAATGTAATACTTTGAAAATCAGTAATACAAAGGCATCGTTGGCTACAAGATGGAAAATGACAAAGGTAGGGGTATATGATTCCACAAGATATGGGGTTAAGTATTTTTATTATATTTTATTCACCTATCTTGGAATTAGTGGGGAAAAGTGGTTACGTGAGCTTCTTGAGGAAGCCATGTGGTTCTTAATTGCATGTAATTATATAAAACTTGTTTTTTGTTGTTTGGGGGTTCCTCATTCATTGTTACACTCATTTTGGTTCCTCATTTATGATTTCTCATTCCTGGTTTTGGTCTAGGCATGAGAAATGAATTATGGGAGGAAAAGATCCATTGCTTGTTGGTTGTAAGTCACTTTTGATTATTCCAGAAAAGAATGGATACATGTGTGCATGAGAATGATGAAAGTTGTGAACAAATTGTCCACAACCAAGAATTCTTGGATTTTCAAGCATTGATATTTCCTTACCAGTAACACTAGAGCCCTGGAAAATAATTGGAACAACCTTAGGTATTGCATTGCAGAGAAAGGAGTTTAATTCTTTTGGTTGTGGAATCCGAAGGGGAAGAGAGATGGTAAACTAGGATTGTTGTGTTGCCGGAAATATTATGAGAGATTAATAGTTGGTTTTGTCTCATAGAGTCGGCCTAGGAATCATCCTTATGGATTCATATCCCAGACTCGAGGGTGACCTGTTGTTGAGAGCTAGAACAACAATGTCTATGGTTGGGTGGAACATATGATGTCTACAACCAATTGGTGAATGTTTATTTAAAAAGATAAGTTCTCTCAGTGTTTTTTTCTCTGGATTTTTTATTCCATGGTGTATTAATTATCTATGACATGTATTGAGCTTGATGTGCATGTTTTTCATTAATGTTGTGCATGGCATGTTATTCTTTTCTTTTATAATTTGTCATGTTTCTTAATTATTGCATGTGCTAGTATCATATTTCTTGAATTTAATAATTGGTATAGAAAATTGGAAATCCATCAAGAACACAAATTTATGAGGTACTCAGACAGTGGGTACATCACAGATCGGTTTTAGAGAAACAATTCCTTGGTTTCCAGTAATGGGTACATTACAGATTGGTAATAAAGAAGTTTTTTGTGTTTGTTGGTAATGGGTATATCAAAGATTGGTATTAGAGAATAGGTTGCAACACTTGAGCCGTATGGGCTTTTGTTGGCCCTTGGTTATGGAAGGAAGTGAGGAACAAGGAAGAAAAGGTGAAAAGTGAACTTTGCGGAAGACACAGTGTCTGTCACTGGGTTGAAGTGAGATAAAGAGAAGAGAAGATGGAGTGAAGTATGGAAAAGCAAGCCATTGGATGAGAAGACCAAGGTTGACAGATCAGAAAGGAGGAGGGATCGAGGAAAACTTATCAAGCGGAAAAAGCCACCATTGGATGATTTGGAGAATCACGTGATAAGGAAGGAAAGATAGGCCTACGAAGCCTGGAAAAAGTGAATCAAGTTGACCTAGGGTTGTAGACACCTAGGGTTTTGGTATTTAGGGTTTTTGCACCTAGGTTTCGACCTAAGGCTGTCAGGGAGGTGTTGTAATGTATAAATAGAGGTCTAAAGGGCCTAGGTTGGGTTGATAATTCTACAGTACAATATTTTTGTTGATCTAGCTATAGTATTATGTGAGGGATCATTGTATTGAGAGAGAGAAATCCTTCTGGTATTGTAAGATCTTCTGCTGTGTGTGAAGGTTAAGTCCTACAGTTGGGTGCATAGGAAGGGGAGAGAAAGAGAGAGAAGAAAGGATGATCTGCTAGCTGAGAGCTCAGATAAGAACTGTATGCTTTACCTTAATGAATCATAAGCACAGTTTTGTGGACGTAGCCCTAGAGAGAGGGTGAACCATGTACATCTGTTGTTGTGTGTGTGATTGATGCTTTGATCTCTGTCGCTGTTATATTGTTAGCTGCCTTATTGTATTAGATCAGATCTATAGTTGTGAAGGATAGATATAGATTGTTGAATGATAGATGCATGATGTGTTGCTATTATAATAGATCCACTTTATATTCCTCTGGTTGTAGACATATCTGTCCTGCAACCCCTTCATAGCTGCGTCAAGTGAGACTGCATCTGCTTTGCAGGTGTTACCGAAAGGGCCAGTAGCTAGGGCTTGTTGGTGCGCTCTTGGAGTTGAACCCTGGGCCTGCCTCTGTGCCAACAACTAATTTTCAGGTTTTTTTTTGTGGAGAGGTCGAGCTGAAAGGTTCTTGGGAATCTGAATGTTGTTCTTGAAAACATGCATTGTTTTGAAAAAAAATGGGGAAATTGGAAAAATTTGGGAAGTTTTTCATACGATGACATCATCATGACTTGGGGGCCACATGTTAGGTGATGTGGCAATGGTGATGTAGACTACCACAGTGGAATACTATGATGGTAGGCCCTGGTGGCAGGGTGATAGACCATCATGGCGAGGCTATCGATGGAGCAATGTGATGCAAACCCCCACCCCTCCTAGGGTCTCACATGACCTCTCAGTATTAGGATATTATTCTGGAGCCAAATTAGCTCTCAAATCCCTACTGGATCCCTTCAAATGTACACAATACCTTTTAATCTCCTTAGGTGTAGGTCCATACAAAACGAAAGCCTACAAGCACTTTCTCTAAGCCCATTTTTCCTCTTAATCAAATTTTAGGTGCTAGCCCCTTTTCCTTGGTGGAAATATCATGTGAACGTAGGCTAGGACCAAGCACTTAGCTAAAAGGTTCTTATTTAGAGCTTCATTACTCCGACACTCCTGGACTTCGAGCTTTGGAATATTTTCCAACACAACACTCCAAATCTCCCGAACGCCAAATTGGTGAACTCCTGAATGAGTCTAGGGATCGACGGTACACACTTATCCAAGAACCAAAGACTGTGATCAACTCTGGTACTCCGGGATTCAGGAGTTCTAAGACTCCAAAACACATCGCCTCCTGAATTTTTGAATGCAGAATTGGTGAAGGGTGGATATCAACAGTCCACATTTACTTGATGACGAACGATCATGATCTACTATGGGCTTCAAAGATTCAGGACTTCTCGCTGCTAATCACCACTAGACTCCCAAACTACCGAAATCTGAATTGATGAAGGAAGAATATCCATGGCTGAGACTCTCCTTTGGTCAACATCTAGGAGTTTCTTCGATGCTTCAGAGCTTCAGGGCTTCGACCACTTTTCAAAAACTACCTCCAAAATCTTTTGGATAGACAAAGTGATGGAGGGATTACAAATCAACGACCCCTGCTTCACTCTGAGATCTTTTTTGGGACTCCAGGCTTCAGGGATTTCTCCTCCTGGAAACACAAGGACCAAATTCTCCCAGATGGTCGAATCTCTGAACTGTGAGATCTACGACTCACATTTCACGAAGGTATCCATGACTAAGATACGCTCCAATTTTTTGAAGACTTGCGGCCCAAGAACCTTGATCGATGACTCTCGTTCTCCTACTCTCAGATCCTATGGTTGGGATATGATATCCTCTGCTGCATGCTCTCCTCTTGTCTGGTTTTCGATCCAATGACCTAGATCAAATCTTGTAGCCTAGATGAACGGTTGTTGTGGCTTCTTTCTCCGCTGCATCTCTGCTTCCCTTCAATAAAGGATTTTTCAAGATTTCAAAGGCTTGGATTTTGATCTTTCCTTTGCAAGGTTACTCCTTGGACTCTACCTACACTGCACCTCTTGAGCTTGGAACTTATAATAAGTTCTCCTATGAACTCCTTACGCTTCTCATGCAATTCAAAACTTAGACTATTCTCTAGCGCACACTTGCGCTATCTCTCCTGAGCTTGGAATTATTCAAATTTAGAGTGGCTCAACCCTTTGTTCCTTCAATTGACTCCTTGTTCCCTCCTAACACCCATGCTCTACCTCCCGAGACTTCGAACACAACCAGATTGTTCTTACAACACCCTCCTAACAATCTGTGATCTTCCTCCTGAGCTTTAACAACACTTAAAAAAAATGTTGGCTTCATTCACTCCTTGCATTGGCTTCTTAGAGTTCTCAAAAAATCTGGTGTGCACTCCTTGCACAACCTTCCTTTGATATTTTACATTGCTCTAAGTGTAGGTGCACTCCTTGCACTATCCTTTCTGAGCTTGTAACTGGTTCTAGTGTGCCCACCTGGCATGCTCCTCACATAACTTCCAATCGAGTTCTTGTGCACTCCTTGCACTGAATTTTTAGATTTTTTTCCACAACTATGACGTGCACTCCTTTCATAGCCTTCAGAGCCCATAACACTAAGAAATTCACATAGATAGGGGATTCTAGCTATTCCTGTAAAGGGAACATTTAAACACTCATAACATTCATAAACACACACAGTAAAATTTCAAAAACAAACATTCATACACATAGAATCACACACACATAGACTCATATGCAGGGAAATCTTCTTTTGTATTAAATCTGAATTGTTTTTACAATGTTTACAATACTGGACTGCAACTGAGTCTTAGTTATTATATCCTCTCCTCTCTTGAGAGATATTCTCTTATCATCTCATGCTCTAATGCCTTATTATCTCAATACATTGATGTTTTAACTAAAGAGGGGATTCTCGAGCCTTCCTCACCTACTTACATTAAAGTACATTTAATTTACATCTAATCCAAATCAGATCTAGATTCATCTACCTGTCAGCCATTAAAGGTGACTTACACTTATCCTTACACAATATCATGACTCTCTCTTCCTTGAGCCTTAAAACATTTATTTCATTAAATTTGAGATTTAACTCAAAATGAGAAAACTGACGCTTCTCTCTCCTTGGGATCTGTTCCTTTCTAGTGCGCTGGCCATTGACGTGCTGCTGATTGTTAAGAACCAAATGTCAATATAGCATAGAAAAACATCAGAATAAGTACTCAATGCCTTGAAAAATACATAAATTCAGATAATAATCCTCTTCAAGGGGGAAACCTCCTTATTCACCACATAAATGTCCAAATACAAGATGATTCCAAATGAAAATGTCTCCTTGGTATATACAAGAGACTAGGAGGTACCATTACAACTAATGGACCCAAGCCGACATAAATAAAATAATATTACTAATGTAATATGCCCCAATTAAGGGGTAATGTGCCACTATTTAGGGCTTAACATTCTCCTCCCCTTGAGACAAGTGTTGTCTACAACGCTTGAGTAACTCTGGATGCTTCTATATAAAATACTCATCTTCCCAAGTGGAATCTTCAACCGATAGTTTCTTCCACTTAATGGGATACTCTGGAATGGATCTATTCATCAGCTGGCGAATTCTTGTCTCAGTGATGGCTTCAGGCTCCAATATGATTTTTCCTTCATCGTCAAGTTCTGGCAACATAGTTTGAACTGGGATCTTGTCACCTATAACCTTCTTTAGGCATGAAACATGAAAAACTAGGTGTACTCATGAAGATGTAGGAAAATCCAATTTGTATGCCATAGTACCAATCTTTTGCAACACCTTATAAGGACCATAGTACTTTGGTGATAATTTATTATCCTTCTTGGCTTGCTTGAGGGAAATTTGTTTGTATGGTTGTAGTCTTAAAAACACCCAATCCCCTATTTCAAAACTTCTTTCACTATGATGTTGATCTGCTTGTTGTTTCATGTGATTTGGTGCCATGATCAAGTTGTCCTTTAAGATTTGGAGAACTTGTTGTTGACGCTCGATGTGATCTTCCACTACTTGAACCTTATATTTTTCTTTTAGAGAAGAAGTGATGGAATTGGGTGGTATCCATAGAGTGCCATAAATGGTGTCATTTTTGTTGCAGTATGAAAGGAAGTGTTATACCACCGTTCTGCCAAGGTTAACCATTTGAACCATTGTGTTTGTTTATCAAATACAAAGAAACAGAGGTGGCCTTCTAGACATTTGTTAACTATCTCAATTTTTCCATCAGATTGAGGATGATAGGATGAGCTATGAGCCAATTGAGTACCCAAACACGAAAATAATTCCGTCCAAAAATGTCTAGTGAAGTTGGGATCTCTATCACTTACAATAATCTTTGGGATTCCATGTAGATTTTGAACTGTCTCCATGAATGCAATGGAAACCATACTGGCTTTGAATGGATGAGAGAGTTCACAAACGTGTGCGTACTTGGTCATTCTATCAACAATCACCATGATGACACTCTTTCCTTCAGACTTCGGTAACCCTGTGATGAAATCCTTGGAAACCTCCTCCCAACGTTGACTTGGGATGGCTAATGGTTGTAAAAGACCCAGGGTCTTAATTGTTTCCACCTTATTTTGTTATCAAACCAAACACTTTGCCACAAGCCTTTGAACATCATTTTTAAGGCCATCCCAAACAAATTCCTTATTGACCCTATGGTAGGTTTTCAAAAATACTGAGTGCCCTCCTACCAGAGAGGTGTGCAATTCCAATCGTACCATTTGTTTGAGTTGGGAGTTCTTACATAAATATAAGTGATCTTTGTACCATAGTGAATCATTTTTCCATGTAAATGTATCTGATGCACTAGAATCCTACTGCAACCTTTGAATGAGAGTCCACACATTTTCGTCATTCTTCCATTCATCCCTTGCTTCTACTATCCAATCAGGTTGGATGATCGAGATAGTACAAAGGAAGGCCTCAACATATTCATCCTTTATTGAGAGTGCATCTGCCACAACAT
>JASDQU010255312.1:0-11034 GCA_032191745.1 Picea mariana | reverse complement strand
AGTGTCGACCTCTCAGTCGTTCATTTCTGCGCTATTTTTAATCTGTGAGCATGAAATCATATCTTTTCTGAAAACTTAGGATAAGTGTATTATGTGGGTTTTCCCAAGCTTTCCCTGTTTTTATCACCATGGGGGTTAGACATCAAACCTTTAAACCTCAAAGATATGGTTCAACATCGATCATCATGCCTGTTTTATTGGGATAAAGCAAACTACCCTATGTTCTAACCTAATTACCTATGACAATTAGCCCATATTAAACTGTTGGACTAAGAAATTACTCTATCCTGGGGTTATTTGACCAAGATTAGGCATCTTGGTCAAATTTATTCACTAGCTAACCTAAATCACTTGGCTAAGATTAAACAGTTTAGCCAAGCTTATTCACTAGTCCTATCAACATCAATTTAAAAGGACTTGGCCATGTTTAAATTGTATGAAGCAAGTCACTGTTATTGCCTCGGGCTTTATCCAATTTCTTCTATGCCCTCTTTTATTCTTTTTCTTTTTCTTTTCTTTTTCTTTCTCTTCTTTTTCTTTTTCTTTTCTTTTCTTTTTATTTTTCTTTTCTTTTCTTTTTCTTTTTCTCAAATTATTCGTAGAATGGAAAATCATTTGACAAACAAGGCACTAAAGTGATAACATTTCAGTCACCAGTTGATCCTATAAATTATAGGGTTATAACAACGGCTCCACCTGGGGATGGTACTCTCCTTGTGAAGTGCCAAGAATCCTGCTTCCCTTTATCTTCATTTCAGGCGTCCCATCTCAAAACCAGGTCACCTAGTTCAAAGTTGTCTTCTTTAGTTCTTTTGTCAAAGATATTTTTTATGCTCTCCTGGACAACTTGAGTTTTGTTGTATACTTCTTCTCTAGACTATTGCAAATGGATCATCTGGTTTATCCTTGTTTGGGAGTTGTTTGGTTCAGCTTGCATCTCTTGCAGTAGTTTCATGACAGGAACCCCTAAGGCTATAGGAAAAACTGCTTCAGTGCCATAGACTAACTGATATGGGAACATACCAATGGACCTCTTGGTGGTCAGTCTATCGGCCCACAGTGCGAAAACTAGCTTGTTATGCCATGAATTTTTGTTTTCTTGCAACGTCTTCTTAATAATGTTCACCAGGGTTTTATTGGATGACTCTGCCAGCCCGTTTCCCTAAGGATAATAGGTTGTGGAATGCCCCAAACCAATATAGTATTGGTTTCTTTCAGTCACCAGTTGATCCTATAAATTATAGGGTTATAACAATTTATACATTACAATGACTCTCGGACAACCCTAGGCCAAAAACTAGGTGTCAAAACCCTAAATACCAAAACCCTAGTTGTCTAAAACCCTAGGTCAACTTGACCCATGTTTTTTGGGCTTTGCCAGCATGTCCTTCTTTCCCACGAGGTGCTCCAAAGAATCTATTGGTGGATTTTTCCGCTTGTTGAGTTGTCCATGATACCTCTTCCTTATTGATCTGTCTTCCTTGATATCCCCATCCAACGACTTGATTTCTCTTACTTGGCTGCGTCTTTTATTCTCTTTTGGCCACTTCGAACTAATCTCAGTCAACTTGTCTTCCATGCAGTTCACACTTCACCTTTTCTTCCGTAATCTTCACTTTCTTCCATAACCAAGGGCCAACAGGCCCCCAACACTCACATGTGACTCGTCTCAAGGCACTTCAGGTCTGAACCTTCTGTTTTACTTTGAATTTAGATGGTGCGGGGCTACTTTTTCTTTCTATTCTGTCCCTTTATTCCATGTGTAGATTGTATTTTCTATGTTTGGTACCCATTTTCAACTGCACCTAGTACCTAGATCCTTCTTCTCATGCTTTTACTAAGAGCTGCGAGGCAACTGGTTGTCATAGTATAATTTCAACCAGCTCTCGTTCACTAAACCTTCCTTCCACTCTCCATTCAATGTCGTCAACTACACAACTCCTCCTTCTATAACATATGCGACCTCAAATGGCCCAAGCCAATGTGTTCTGAACTTCCCTGGGTGCTTCATGATCTTGTTGTCATATACCAAGACCAGATCTCCTTGTTTAAAGGATTTATTCTTGATATGTCTGTCATGGTAGTATTTTTCTCGTTCCTTCTATACATGCTGATGAAATTGTGCAATAAATCGGTCTTCTTTTGGTTCTACCAACTACACAAGCCTTTCTTGAACAATGCCAGTGTCATCCATATCTGTGAGTGCTGCAATTATGAGACAAGGAACCAAATATTCCATAGGGACAACTACTTCTAGACCATAAACCAACTTAAAGGGAGTCTGCATTGTCAACTTCTTGCAAGTAGTTCTATAGGCCCATAGCGTGCTGGTTCTCTGAAATCCCAATCATCCATGTTCACACTGCAAATATTCATCAGTGCTGTCTCCAAGATTTTGTTGACAACTTCGACCATTCAATTCACTTGTGGATGGTAGGGAGTACTATTCTGATGGTGGACTTAAAATTCCTTAGTCAAAGCTTCGATAGTCTTATTAATAAAGTGTGTACCTTGATCACTCATCAGGGTCTTCGGGCATCCAAACCTGGTTATGATATCATCAAATATAAATCACACAATTGTAGTTGCACTACATTCCTTAACTACTCTTGCTTCTGCCCATCTGGTCAAATACTCTGTCACATTGATGATGTATCTAGCTCCTGTGCGCTTCTTGGTGGGTTAATAGGTCCCACGAAATCAATGGCCATTTCTCAAATGCCTGTAAAGTTATTTGTGGTGCTAAAGGAATCTCATCTCTTCTGGAAGGTTTCCCAAATATCTGGCATACATCACAGGATTTATAGTATTCTTTAGCATCCTTATGTAAAGTAGGCCACCAGAGGAAAGTTGTAAGAACCTTCTGCGTTGTTTCTTTTCTTGCATAATGTCCTCCTATGATGCCTTCACGTGCTTCTCCCTGGCTTGACCGTGATCTGAAAATCATATTCCTGGAATAGCAGTAACCATCTGCATATCCTTCCCCCCAACACTGGCTTGTTGACTAGGTATTTCAATGTAGATTGATTAGTGAACATCTTAAAATGTCCTCCCAACAAGTTGTGTCGAAACTTCTGCAATGCGTACACCATGGATAAACCTTCTCTCTTAGTGGTAGTGTAGTTTATCTCAGCTATAGATAGCTTCCTACTAGAAAAGGCTAACAGATGGTCAATATCTCCTTCTCCTGTTTGTGCTAGCACTACTCCTAGTGCAATAGATGAAGCATCAACATGCACGTGAAATTCCTTGCTCCAATCTGGGAAAACTAGAATAGGTGCAGTAACCATTTTCTATTTCAATGTGTTGAAGCTTTGCTGACATTTTACTATCAATTGAAACTGACAATATTTCTTTAATAAATTCTCCATAGGTGTTGTAATCTGTGCATAGCCCTTAATGAACATTTTGTAGTATCCAGTATGTCCCAGTGCAGTGCACAGTTGTCTGACTGAGGTAGGGGGAGTAGATCAACAATAATGGTGATCTTGGATGGATCTACCAGTAGCCCCTGCTTACACACAATATGCCCTAGTAGCACTCCAAAGGGTGAAAATAAGATGCACTTCTTCAGGTTCAAGGCAATCTGACATTGCCTGCACTTATCCAACATTAATCTTAAACATTCAATATGGTTTTGTGGTAAGCTAAAAATAGTCCAATCATCAAAATATGCTTCCAAATATTTATGTAAAATCTCCTTGAATGCTTTGACCACCACCCTAGAAAATATGGTTGGTGCATTCCTCAATCCAAAAGGCATCACTGTGTACTGGTAGTATCCCCATTCTGGTGCAAATGTGGTCTTGTGGCGATCTTCGTTGGCAATCCTAATCTGGTGATACCCTGAAAATCCATCTGTGAAGGAGTAAACTTCCTGACCTCCTACATTATCTAACACTTCACATGTAAACAGTGTAGGGAATGGGTCATGCAAACAGGCATCATTCAGCTTCCTGAGATATACACAGATCCTAATCTATCCTCTCTTCTTATCGTGTACCACCATAGGGATAGTCCATTCTGACTATTCCATAGGTTCTATGATTCCTTCTTCCAACATCCTTTCTAGTTCAATCTTCAATTTATGATTATATTTGGGATTCAATCTGTAGGGTCTCTGTTTAACTGGTCTGCCATCTAGCTTCAAGGGGATCTTCATCTCTCCCATGGGCCCTTTAATGCCCTTCATATTAGTGAACTTGGTTGGGAAAAAGTCCTAATATTCATGCAGTAGTTCTGTGATCGTATCAATGGTGGCATCATCCCAGTAATCTCCAACATTAGCAAGATTAGGTGCTTGCTCTGTTCTAATATTAACTTTCTTGATTTTGATTAGTTGTCCAATGAAAGGTAGTTTGACTCCCGGTCCTTCTACATCTCTTTGTCGTTATATTTATGCAATGCTCACATTCCTAGGATCATCATCTTCATCAAGATTGATATTGTAACATCCTTGCAATTTCTGAAGAGGTTCAGTCCATTCATCCTCTTCTTTCTCAATAGGGAGGTTAGGTCCCTCCTCAAAGACTTTTTGTCTTACAACTTGTAGAGCTTGATCTACTGAAGGGTACTGGATTTAAAATGAAAATGTAGCTACAAATTTTTGAGTCATACTGTACCAATCTAAAGTGGTGAGGTGTAGTTCTGCTTGAAGATACCAATTGATAGGCATTATGTCCAGAGTGTTGATGAACTTATGCACCCACTGCTCCTGAGGAATGTTTCTCTAGGCCTCCTCACAACCTCGCACATGGTCCTTTAGACAACTTTGACCTATGTATCGAACTTTGTGTCTTTCTAGTTGTTCTGAAAAGTGCACTGCCATCAAAGTGCGACATTGCACCCAATCTATGATGTTCTTTTTATGTGTCCCCCGCCATCTTGCTGGAGTTAATTTCAAAGCCTCATTCAATGCAACAATATCTGTTGTACTGGTACAATTTCTTCAAAATTTGATAAGAATGTTTCTAAATGATTTAAACCATCAAATGTGGACAAATTGCTTACTTTTGTGCCGATCCAGCTAACTTCCCTATCAATCTAGTACACCTTCATGTAGAGACTTCATACATTTTGTTCTGCCAATTCTGTAGTGCTTATTCTAAGTCTGATGAGAATGCATTGTAACTTCGCCAGCTTAAATTCCCATCTATTGTAGGATTAATGTAATCTTGTTGTCTCGTTGTCAATTTACATATATTCTCTATCTCATATGTTCGGTCTTCTTCTTTGATGGGTTCTATGTATCTTCAACCTTCATCAGGATCCAGAGGTGAAATGACCCTAAGGATGTCACCTTCAAATGTCATTCTTGTTTTATTTAAGTCAACAACAATAGAATTGTTGAAAGCCCAATCAATTCCTAACAACACAGGATAAGGGCAACTATCATCAACTATCTCAATCACCTCGAAGTCTACAAATGTTTTTACCCTGTCGATGTCCACAGGGACATGCTCTAGTATCCCAAAGGGGCTTACTACTTGTTGATTAGCCATCCTAAGCCTGATAGGGGAGTAAATTAGCTTAGGTTTTCCCATCAGTTCCCAGGTCTGCTTTGTCATAACATTGACTTCTGATCCTAAGTTGAGGACCACATAATCTATATCATAATCTCCAATCTTAGCATTAAGGTGTAGTTCCTTATTTGTCCTTCTCTTTTTGGATACTTGATGTACTAATCTATTTAACAGAGGGTCTACCTTCCCTGGTTCATACTGTTGGATCAAGTGTTGTAGTTCTTGTATGGTTTTTTCATTCTTAATCAAATCAATGAACAAATACAAGAAGCTAACAAGCTTTCTTACCTCTTTTCCTTCTCCCGATGATGTAGATTGATCGAATGACAAAGGCATCCCACATTCTCTCACTTTTGATGAAGAAACCTGATCTCCTCCAAATTGTCTTCTTTCCTCTTCAAATATTTTCTTTTCTTTCCTTGGATCAAACTCTGGTTTCTTCTCTACAGTTCTTCTGACCCCTAATTCGTCTGTAGTCTTTGCTGGACTCATCCTGTATTCTCCTATAGAAGTGCCTCCTCTAGTGATAACAATGACTCTAGGATCCACTCTGTGAGGTTCTGTTGAGATTAATTGTACTTGTGGGTTTCCTCCTCGTCTCTTCTGAAGTTTGTCTAATAGGACGAGACAATCTTCAATAACATGTTCAAATGAGTTGCAGTAGCTACAATTGGTACAAGGGTTCTGACAGTCCCTTGCCAAATGTCCTCACTGTATGTTGTTATAACAAATTATCTGACCTTGACCTCAACCCATACCTCCTCCTCGACCTCTTCCTCTAAATCCACCGAAAGGGTTGAAGTTTCCTCTTCCTGGGGAGTTAAAATGCGTAGTATTTCCTTATTTTTGTACTTTGCCTTGAATTTTATATGTGTCTCTTGATATTTCATGCAAGATTTCATAAGCCCTACAATATTTCTCATAATGCCCCATAGATTTACAAAATGTGGAGTAAAGGTTGGTAGGTGTCTGGACATATTTTTGCATGTAATAACATTCACCATGGTGATGTTGATTTCTACATACTTCACATCAAGGTAGCATAACCTACTTCAAAGGGCTCAAAACTCCTAAAGAAAGTACTCATGAAATAGAGGACAGTGCTCCTTGTCATAGCCCTCTGATTTGCATCTGATACACCAAATATATTCTCTTTGATCTTTTCCCTTATCCTTCTTCATATCTTCGACCTGCAGTGATAAGCTAGTTAGCTGACTCAAAATTTGACTCAAACCTGAGCTAGACTCTCCCATAGGGGTTGATTCTAGTTTCATGGCGATCTCCAACGCCTCAGCTTGTGAAGCGATCTTCTGTTGCATCAGAGGGACTATGATGTGTGGTAAGAGGGCAACAATGAACCATTATTTATTGTGTTCATCTGGAATCTAAAACATCAAATGACAGTCAGGGTATTAAACCTCTGATCAAACTCCCAAATAGGTTTATCTACTCTCTGTTTGATTTCTTTCAACTCTGTAATGCATTGTGACTTTGACTTGGGTTTCTTGAATTTGACAATCAACACAGTCTTGATCTCGTTCAAGGATTTCAGCTGTGCCACTCCTTGGATGAACTTCATGTACCATATTAGTGTGTGGTCTCTCAGGGTAGCACTAAACTGAGGTCTCTTAATAGCTTCGTTAGTGACATTCTTAATGCTACATACAACTTCTCATAAGAACCAATGCTGATCAAGATATTCAGATCCATCTCTCCTAAAGGTGGGTAACCTCATCTTATCTACCATAGATATTCCTAGGGTTCCTGACTGGGTATGCATTGAACCACTTGTACCAGTGCTCTGAGTGCTCTGATAATGTAGGTTACTATGGTTACCTAATGCTGCTAAAACAACATAAAGAGTAATAATACTTACTTCAACAATCTGTGCATTTCCTGAAGTTTCTGACTCTTCTCGACAAGGTTCTTCAGTCTTCCCTTATTCTTCCCTAGAAAAATATGAATGTTCCTCGTTTAGTAACTCTTATTCTTCTCCACTGTGGGACCCTTCTTCCTGTGCTGGTGGTTCATGATTCTTCTCAAACAAGTTCACCAGAGGAACTTCTCTAAATGATCTCCCAGTGCACATGTGTCCAACCTATGTGCCACTGTCGTTGTCTGAGTTCTTGAACATTAGCTCTTTAGTCCAACCAATTATTGTATATTCAAGATGTTCTTCTCATGCAATAGCATCTTGATCTGCTACTTCAGAAAATGTAAAAATTTTCCTCTAGGTCTGTGTTGATGGGTCTTAAATCCCTTACTTCAACAGTAGGAACCAAACCCGCCACCAAGTCCCAATTAGACTCTGCAACGTTTGCAGATGGAATGGTTCTCTATATCTTGCGATCCGACCAATTTATTGATGGGATTTGTGTTTTCTTGTGAAGGCTCTTCCTTCAGTTAGGACTATTCTCTTTTGTATTTTCTCTTGGGTAGGACTGGTAGGAGAAATGAAAGCCAATATAAACCAACTTGACAACAAACAAGATTAAGTTTAACTACTGGGGAAGAGGCTGAGCTTGGGATAACCGACTACTCAAACATGCATAAAATGATTCTATACCACAGGCTTAGTCTAATACATCAACCATGTGAGCATCCAATTACTATCTGAGAAACTAGTTATCAAAAAGAAAAACACGTATGTAATAAGATAATGGCAAGCAAAATAATTCATCTACCATAATTATTCATCACATAATAACACAATTATTTTATCTTCATCATTAAAGAAAAGAACATCAAAACATTGCACCAGATAACTTGACAACAAAATTAATTTCTCTTACTCATTACTGCATCATTCATGAAACAAGATAGGGGGGGTCCAGAAAATTTCGATCACATGCATCTGATGAAAATAGTTTTTCTTTGGTCCAGAAGGACTTCTCAATTCATAACAACTTCAAAATAATTCTTAACAACCAAAAAGAAAGAGTTCTTACAACAACCATTGACCTTTAACTAATTGGTCAGTGTCTTTATTTATAATATAAAGTTTAACTGAAATTAATGGTTAAGTGCAGTTTAAGCAAAGAAAAAATCACCATGTGGGGTTATCTTCTAACAATTTCTTTAACAGTCAACCCGAGATATTTCTTGTAAAGGGTGACTTCTTTCGTATTCAGACCAGCTGATAAACAATTCTTCACAATTTTGGGCCCATGGAAACCTGTGTTGTTCCATCATAGCCACATATATTCCCCTGATGTCTACTACATGTGCCCGATACTTTACTAGATTGGAGTTCAACTTCTATAGCGTGGTTCAGGCCCTGATCGGAGGTTCTGCGAATCGTTGCACTTGCCCTAGCCTTGCATCGCTCATCTTTGCGAGCTCTTCGATCCATAGTGAGTCTTGTTTGGAATGAAAATTGACTACATCACTTAAGTCGACAAATTTTTCAAGGGTGCCGAACTCGTGGAGCCCGATATCCCTCATTTCTGTTTTGATTCTTCTTTGATGTTTCTTTCAAGT
The DNA here is from genome assembly GCA_032191745.1 of Picea mariana. Lineage (NCBI taxonomy): Eukaryota > Viridiplantae > Streptophyta > Pinopsida > Pinales > Pinaceae > Picea > Picea mariana. The sequence continues at coordinate 2,032 of JASDQU010255312.1, read as the reverse complement.
ACCTCAGCGAGATCACATAGAAAGCATTGTTCGGTAATCGGGTAATCTTTCCTGCAATCGGGGTTGAGGTAGTTTAGTGATGAAGTAATATAATATAAGATACAAAAATAGAATAGACCGATGCGTACCTGTGGAGTTCGTTAGTGATCCAGGGGATCAAATTTTGCTCAAAATTCAAAGTGCTCAGAATCATTTCAAATCAAACGGGTGTGTAGGCCGCGTCATCACGAACCCAACATAACTCATTTGGGTTCAAACGAACGTCGGATGAGAGAGATATCATGTTCTGTTCGAATTGTCAAATAGGCAAAAAAATGTGTGCTGACTATACAATCCGTACAGTCTGTACGGATGCTGACATGGCAGGGTCGTACGACACATGGCAGGGTCATATGACATGTGGCAGGTGTTGGTTGGCAGTTGTGTGGATGAATTGGCGTCTGACACATGGCATGTTTGCGGCGAATGGAATGGTGACACGTGGCCCAATCAATGGCCACCACGTGTCACCTGGACAATGGTCTAAAACTTATGTAGTCGGTAAGACTCGACCCCGCGACCTCTAGGCAAGGGGAAGAGCTTTGGGAAGGGCCGCCCAACCGGCGTGCCCACCTATGATTCTTAACATACATATGAGTTTTAATTTATTTGAATTGATATATCTTGTGAGTTGGGGTGTGGTTCGGGCCGGGGCTAAGCCCTGGCCCTTGGTCATATGTATGTGCCATATAACCACTGGCGCGCGCGCCTTCCGACCCTATTACCATATGTTTCAAAACTTGACCCCTTTTTGTATATGCGCGCGGTCACATGGTGACCCATATGCCCACGGTCTTTGTGGTTAGGGGCTAGGCGCGCCCTAACCATCCTACAGCTCACATCATTTTGTGGTTGCACCCGGTGCTAGGTTTTAACACAAATATGTGCATTGGGGCTAGGTTGAGGAGGCAGAGGTGCATTTTGGCGATCCAAAGACAACAAGTTTGAAGGGGAACTTCCAGGAAGCCTATCTTCTTCATTTTTTGGCTAAACGAGGTGCCGAAAAAGCCCAGCTAGAGGTTTTTGGACGTTCTGAAGCCATTGAAGCCATCTATTTGGGATTTTGAGCATTCTAAAGCACATATTTTAGCACTTTGAGCAAATAATACAAAAGATCCATTGGAAGCTGGACCAGGAGATGTAGCCCAAGAGAGGGGTGAACTCCTCTATCATTTGCTGTGTTATGTGTTTTCTGTTCACTGTTATTTGCTGCTGATTATATGCATCTTGAATATGTAATTTATATAAAAGTTGTGTTTGCAAAATTGATCCATTTACATAAGAACACTTGAATTAAAACTTGCAAATATTTTCAAGAATACAAGTCTATCATTTTTAGATCAAGTTGGCATCAAAGCTTAGGTTTTTAAAGGCTTGATTATTTGCAAGTGTTTTGTTTTCTGATGCTCACAAGGTTGAAACTCACAAGAGGAGAAGGTCAACTTGTAGAGCCAAGTTCTCATCCTTCAAGGAGAAAGATTATATCATCACCTCAAGCTTCAAGGAGGAATTCACCAAGTATGGCTCATGAAGAGAGACATGAACATATTCCTACAGAAGATGAAGATCTCAGAAAGGATTTCATGGAAATGAGAGAAATGATGAAAGTCTTGATGGAAGAAAGGAATACAAGGTTGCAAGGTGAAGGCTCCAATCCTTCAAAGCACAAGGGAGACAGTGGTGATAAAACTCCAAATGGAAATGGAGGGAATGGTGCTTCTCCACCACCCTCACCTCTATCTTCCTCTTCTTCTACCAATTCAAGACCTCTTCCAAATTCTCCAAAAGGACATGGTAAAACTCCTCCACGAATTCCTTTGTTAAAGCTTGATATTAAATTCGAATTGCCAATGTACAATGGAGAGGTAAATGCTGAAAAATTAGATAATTGGATTCGTCAGATTGAGGTGTATTGTAGGATACAAAAAATTCAAGATGATGAAACTAAGATTCAACTTGCTTCTTTAAGATTGGATAGTGCAGCACTCATTTG
>JASDQU010255308.1:0-10992 GCA_032191745.1 Picea mariana | reverse complement strand
ACATGGTAGAATGACTTCATAGCTACCAAGCATAATGAAGATAACTGCCTCCTTTGGATACGGCCAGAACCACAGAATGCTTCCACCTCTGTTGCAGAGTATTATCAATTTTTGAAGAAACCAAGGATGATTCAGTATACTCGGCAACTACAGACAACAGTACTTCAAGATTGTCAATAGTCTATTAAATCTATAGAGATTTTTGCCCTACAAGCAAATAACATGTTTTGGCAACAATCTTCTGAGAAAAGGAAAGAACACAATCCTTTTAGTCCCACCAATCTCGAGGTAACAATCTCTCGGGTACCTAGTTACATCAAATGTGTTCAGCAATGTGCCGAAAAGTGGATAGGTTATTAGTTCCACTTTCCCATTCTGTGGATGCCAGTAGAGAAGTATCAAGTTGATCATAAGTTACCCAAAAAGGTTGAAGTAGCATCCTGGCAAAGAATACAACAGGCTCAAGGATTCAGAGCCCCGACAGACAGTACTTTCCACAACTACTGCTTAAGTAATTTGCATGCCCAGAGTCGGTATCCGGATTCTGATTCAGATTGAAGTTGCCTAAGGACATAGAACCTTTTTAGTTGGGGAGGATGTTAGGACCCTATAATGTACCTTTTTTCTCATACTTTTTTCTATCATTACATCCTTTTCCCACTCATATTCAAGCCCACATTATCACATTAATATATTTCCCCAAAGGTATATAACGTTTATTCTCTTTGCTATATGTTTAATTTGTTTTACATGTAATTTTACATTACTCTCACACTTAGCCATTAATCAGAGATATATAGTTTCTGAAACAATTTTGAACTGCAGTTAATACTGTTGCTTCTTGAATGACCACGTTGTTGAAACAGTCAACAAGTCCGTGATCTACGATGTTGAAACAACATTTCACATACAATAGTAACAAGAGGAGTTGTTACACTGGATGCAACAGCCGTGTCTTAAGCCAGCACCAACCTTCGCTACCGCTTGAGACCACGTTGCTAAAACAGTCAAACAGGACACAAATCCCATTGCTGAAACAGTCCGTGATTTGTGACACTAAACAACATCTCACATACAACATTAACAAGAAGGAGTTGTTACACTGGCCGCAACAGCCGTACCTTAAGCCATCACCAACCATCGTTGTTGCTTGAGACCACGTTGCTGAAACAGTCAAACAGGACGCAAATCTCGTTGTTGAATAGTTCGTGATTTGCGATGCTGAAACAGTATTCTACAAACAACAGTAACAAGAAAGATAAATAAAGAAGTTGTTACACCGGCCGCAACAGCTGTACCTCAAGCCATCACCTTTCCAACTACTGTAACAACATTTTTCTACAGAAGATCAGAATATCTTATTCCAGCATAGAAGATTAGATCAGGATAAGAATAGGATTTTTTGATATACATGTAATCTTATGTTTATTGTATTGTGTGGATTCTCCTCTTTAAATAGAGGAGAAATCAGCCTTAGAGGGGGATTCTTTCATGAGAGGTTTTAGCTAGAAAGGAATTACAGAGAAGGAGCGTTTTTACTTTGGATATTGTAACTTGATACATTTGACAGATGAATAAAAGATTATTTTGAGCATTTCTTTTTAATTTCTTTCATTTCCGGGGAATCTTGTGAGAAGGAGAGGGCCCACCTTCTTCACAAGATTCACCCATTAGTTCTGTAGTGTGTTAGTATTATTTTTTTTCATGCCTTGTTTAAACTCTGTTTTGATGAAACTCTATTTCCACTGATTGTTACATTGTTTTCATACAATTCATTCCTAGATAATTGTTAATCACTCTGATTGGTAATTCTACTTGATGAATTTGTGAAAGTGTGATAGTCAGAGACATGTGCTGAGATTCCTACTTTGGGGAATAGGGTCCTATTCTCTATTATAGAATAGTTAGCCTTCAGTACTTGTTGATCATTTTTGGTAATGAGTGTATGAAAGTGTGATAGTCAGAGACAGGTGCTAAAGATTCCTACTTTGGGGAATAGGGTCCCATTCTCTGTTATAGAATAGTTAGCCTTCAGTACTTGTTGATCATTTTTGGTAATGAGTTTATGAAAGTGTGATAGTCAGAGACAGGTGCTGAACATTCCTGCTTTGAGGAATAGGGTCTTATTCTCTGTTGCAGAATAGTTAGTCTTCTTTGTAGTATGTTTTTCCTAAGTTATCATTTCTTAATGTAATCCAAGATTCTTCTGATAATTATTTTCCTTTGAATCTTAAACTCTGCAATAGATAAATTGCTTTTCTGTAATTCAAAATAGAATTTCAGTCTGATCAAGGCAAGGTGTGATTAGTGTACTTTTACTACAACTCTAGATTTCTTTTGAAGTTAAGCATATACAGTGTGTGATTGCCTTTGAAATAAACAAACTTCCCTGGGTTGACAATTTATGTAGCACTTGATTGTTTTAATCAATAAGCAATTATAGTGACCAACACCAACCACTAAGAAACAGGGCTTGTACACTCCTCTTCCTACTCCTGACAGGCCATGGGAATCCATCTCAATGGACTACATGTTGGGCTTCCCGTCCACCAAGCGGGGAAATGACTATGTTTTTTTTGTTGTTGATCGCTTTTCTAAGATGGTGATTTTGGTTGCCTGCAAGAAGAGCATCACAACAGAGGCCACTGCCAAGCTCTTCTTTGAACGATTCCAGGTACATTTTGGAATCTCACAAACCATTGTCTCAGATTGGGACATTTGATTTCTCAGCACATTCTGGTCGAGTCTCTAGTCACTGTTGGACACCAAGCTCACCAAATCCACGGACTTCCACCCCCAGACAGATGGCCAAACCGAGGTCGTAAATCGAATGATTGTGCATATCCTTTTCATGTATAATTCCAAGAACCCTCGCACATGGGATGAGATCCTTCCCTATGTCCATCATAGCTACAACCGAGCCTTGCATAGCTCAACCGACCACAACCCCTTTTCAGGTGGGGTTGGGATTCCAACCATTGGGTCCCATAGATGTTGCAATTACCCTTGCGGTCACCTCAACCGACTCATCTCCTGCTCCAACTGAAGCTGACAAATCCACCTAGTTCATTGAGCAGATCCAGCACATCCACCAACATGTTCAGGATATCCTACATAAGTCCAATGACAAGTACAAGCAGCGCCATGATCAACATCGGGTGCCACATAAGTTTTAGGTGGGAAACAAAGTTTGGTTGCATTTGTAGAAAGAACGCCTTACAAGACCCCATCGGAAGCTTCGCCCACTCCGTTATTGGCCTTACACCATCACCAAGGTCGTGGGGGATAATTCTTTTGAGATCAACATTCCTTCTTTCCTTGGCCTGCACCCAATGTTCAACGTGGATCTCCTTCGCCCTTATTTCCCACCATTATTAGACACCTCATAAGTAGTAGAACAACTGACACCAATAGAGCTCAACCTCGACTGCATACAATAGACATCCAATGATTAGATTGTGGACATATAGATCAAGGGCACTCGACAATAAAGGATCCAACTTTATCGAGTCATTAAAGCGGGGCAGCTCCTGCACCAAGGAAAGTGGCTCACCCGAGGCCAAATTCAGCAAAACTTTTCTCATCACTCAACGAAATGGAGACCATTGTTTCCTAAGGAGGGAGGATTGATGTAGGTGGATATCGGTGGCCATCGACCTTTTCCAACTAGCTGAAAACAATTTTCTGGCAATTTTGGTAATTTACTATTTTTAGCAGTTTTTCAGGTCCTGAAACTTCCAGAGCCGTTTTGAGTCCCTAAACGACATTTTTTGGGAAAATGGGGAGAAACATGAAAGTTTCTTTGATGTTTCCCCCAAAATGAATCTCCTCGACGATACCTTTCCAATGGGCTATCATGCACCTAAAATGGAGATCGTATGCAAAAGTTACGACCCCAGGAAGTTGATGCACTAACTTACCCAAACGAGGCCCACATGACTTTTGACAGTTCATCTCCTAGGGTTAGGTTTTTGGATGTCTAGGGTTTTGGGCATTCCTGTTTATTGTAAAAAGGCCTTCAAAGCCTCATTGTAATCATCTTCTTGCGAATGAGTGCAGTTTTCATATCTCTTCTAAGAGATAAGCCGCCACCATTCTAGCAAGCTTGTTTTCCGCTGCATTTTACAGTTTCTTCTTATTTCCTTATTGAATAGAAAACCAGTTTTACTATATCTCTGTTATTTTGTGTTAAGCACCTATTAATAATCTGTAGTCATTTCGTTCTACTCATAAAATCTAGATCACGTCTATCTGGTCTAAGTTTAACCCTTTTTTGGACCAAGTAGACTAATTTCGAAAAAAGGAACACTCTAGTCACTAGTGGCTAGAAGAGTTCTCCTAGGTATTATTTTATACTTTTTCGGGCCTAAGGGACTAAAATTACGAAAAAGGGCATTATTTTGAGTTAAGTTGTAATTGCATCTCATTCTCTTTCTTACAGTATTGATCCTATTGTCGGTTCCCACTTTCGCATTATGAGCCTATTATCTCAGCAATTTGCATCATCAGCCAAGCAAAGCTTTGTTTATATCCTTTGCAGCTTGACACCTTGTACCCTATGAGGAAACATTCCCTAAGTGTCTATATCTTGCATGCACCTCTGTGCATTGAGCATAGGTATGTTCCACTGCTAGAACCAATTGCTTACTCACGACACTCTTTTCCTCCTATGTATCATAACATTCATTTGTCTATGAAAAAAGAAATATGGGTGGGAAAGGAATATTATCTCAGCTTGGCAATAGTTGTGTCACCTTTGAATATAACACAAACTTTTGAGTCCACTTGTCATCCAAATTTTTAGTTTAGCATGACCTTAGGAAGATGAGCTCGTTACCTAGAGTTTACTCCTCCAACTGGTTACTCTTCCAGTCCCTATGGAGATTTTTATTGGTGCCTCCTGCATCACAAAGTTTCATCATTGAGTCTATGCTACCTGAGTCTTCCATATGTCTCATCCTCTTGTTCAAAGGATGTCTATAAGCATGTGTTGTCCATTTCTCAGAACTCTTGACTTTGCATGTCGGTCATACCCTCAGTACATCTCAGAGTTACATGAAGATGTATTCCTATCGTGCACCCTGGTCCTACTTTCATTATGGGTAGGTAACCTTGAACCCAATAGTTGACATCTCCTCATTGGTCACATACTGGGGGGTTTCCCTTTTTTTGACAACACTAAATATATTCACACATTGGGATTTGTGTGGTGTCTTGGATGTCATTATCCTTATTGGTGGTTTCCTCACCTTTTTCAACATTTTTCATTATTGGTTTCTATTCAGAGGGTTTTTTTCATCCACTGTTTGCATTTGGTGCATGCAAAAGACACACAGGGTCATTGGTTCATGAACATGTTCTTTGTCTGAATTCCTCCAAATCATCAAGATATTGCTTTGTACCTTGTGTTGATTGATGAGAGGTGCCTTAATGCTCTCCTTTCAGTGGGTCTCCTTCCATCGAATTCAGATCATCTATTCTAGAAATGAGGCCTAGAGTCCTATGAGTACCTAGAGGCTTGCAGTCATCAGTGGCAGGTTCTCTCACCATCTCTAGTTGGGAATACATCAATGTCTCATGATCGATGGATTCTTCAAGTGTTCGACCTCAAGACCTTTATTCACACTTGTATGAATGTAATTTGTTCCTTGATACCTACTCTCATTATCGGTAGGTCATCTTGCATTTTTTAACGGTATACCTTAATGACCAGTAATCAAATGAAGTCTCATTGTTTTCGACCTCAACTCCTTTATTCACATGATGTAGACTTGCACCTTTGGTAGATCATGTAGAAGACTTGAAGACATCAATTCATAGTCACAAATTTCCTAAGTTATTGCTATCATTCATTGGACCAGTACCTATATGACTTCAGTGATCGTGGGAGATCGGATTACACTCCATTATATACAGATATCTTCATATTGATTTTGAGACTGGTTTTCACTTGGCCTTGTTCATGACTATGACATCCTTTGGCATGTATCTACTTTTGTATTGCCTTTTCATGGCTGTGAACAACTGTTTGGTATATTCACACATGGATCTGCAGTGTAATTCAAATTGGTAGCCATGTGTACACAATCATTATGGATTGTAATATTCTTATGAGAAACTAGTTCATCCAGCTGGGTCTCCATTACTCCACTTCTCAGAATTATAATGTATTTCAGCCATCGCAAATACTCCTCTCACCTCACACATTAGGGGGCATCTATTATAGAAAGATTTTCCTCACCCATGCCACTTTCTCACAAGGCCTTTTCCATTCCCCTATGTAGACTTGAAGTCCCTTTTTGCACTTCCCAGAGCTAAAAAACATATTTTCCCACATATGCGCCCCCTAACAACTATACAACATGTGTATACACAGGTTGCACCATGACATCCCGTGTGGTTTTGTGTCCAAAATTAAAAATGGTGTCAGGATTCCATGTCACATCATGAGATACATGATCCTTGACCTTCCATGTAACATACCCGACCACCCAGAGGTTGGACTACACCACTTAAATAGGATGCAACACACCCAACCACCCGTAGGCTAGGCACGATGTAGTCCCAAGACTCAGTTCTCTGATCTCTAATTCAAAGACAAAGGGTTTATCAACAATGTTAGGAGCATGCACACCACATGCATAAGACAAGATCCATGCCACAACATAAAATATATAAACACCGTGCCATGCACAAAAAATAACTAGTAGACAGACACATTAGAATACATATCTCAGAGATAATTAAATACACAACGAAATACATTAAACAAAAAACAAAGAGAGCACTTATCTTTGTAAGTAAACATTCACCAACTGGCTATAGACCAAGGACGTTCCTCCCAACCATAGACGTTGTTGTTCATTTACTCTCAACAGCAGGTCACCCCCGAGCCAGGGCTGTGAATCCACAAGGACGGGTCCTAGGCCAAGTCTAAATACATAGTAGTTGGATAAGTAGCTCTCAGGTTTCCCAATCTCACAACAATCCTAATTTCGAGCTCTCTTTCCCCCTCAGCCTGCACAACCCCAAGAAATGAACACCTTTCTCTGCCATGCAGTCCCCGAGGTTGTTCCATTTCTCTCCAGGGCTCCAGTGCTACTGGTCAGGAAATATCCTTACTGGAAATTCCAAGGACTCTCATCTATGGACAGTTCCATCCAAACTTCCACCAAGTTCATTCACACATGGATCCATTCCCTCCTGGAATGATCAGTAAATCATTACAACCATTCAACGATGGATATCCTCTTCTTTCCATTCGTTTCCATGCTCAGCCCAAGAACACACAAACTAGAAGTAGTGAGTGAAGAGGAAGAAGAACAAGTGAACCAGTGAGAAGAGGACGAACCAAGGGAAGAATGACCCCAAAACAACCCCTAAGGGATGTTTAAATAATTACATGAAGACAAGAGCCACATGGCCTCCCTCCAAAGAAGATCATGTAACCCCCTCTTCTCCATAAAATCAATTATGGGTAAATAAAATAATCATAACAAGAATTAGCCCCTCAAGCCCCCTCTCTCGTGGAATCATAGCCCCCTATCTCTTTTTTCCTTGTCGATCTTGCAACCAACGGTGTATTTTATTAATGTATAGGAAGTGTTACATTTCCTAGGCACTCTGTCCCCTTTTCAACTTTACTGGCTCACCAGCCTAAGTCATATTTACATAATGCATTATAGTTTATAAGGGTTAGAACTGGGATGTTACATCCCCCTCCCCTTATTTTGGCACTGTCCTTAGTGCACAACACCATTCCAATGTTATTAAAATTATAATTACAGACCCTCTAGCTTTAATTCACACAGGCAATCCAACCCAATATTATATACATAGGCACTCTAGCCTAAAACATGTATGCATAGGCATTCTGACCCAAAACATGTATGATGATCTTCAGAATTTATATTTCTAGCAGCATTTCCAACCAACAATATCTCCTTCCCTCTCAGCCCTGCACAACCCAAAGAAATGAACCCCTTTCTCTGCCATGCATTCCCTTAGGTTGTTCCACTTCTCCCTGGCTTCAGTGCACTCAGCTAGGAAGTTTCAGAGTTGTGGGTTCTAGAACTCCAGTTGTAGCAAGTCCATTGGACTTTCTTCCTTCCATGCCTTTGTCATTTAGTTGCTCCAACATCACCTTATTTTCTCTCATAGTCTGGTACTTTTCTAGATCTTCAACATTCATCGTTTTCCTGCAATATTTCAAATTAGCGAGCATGTTAGTTCAAAATTTGTGCATAAAATTCTCATTCTTTCTCATATTGTAAGAGTAAATTTTCATAATCCAATACAATACTTATCTATGTTGTTCATGGATCTGCATCCATATGGTTGTCTCGTTAACTTGGCTCACTATTTTCCCTGACATACCCATTCTGTGCTTGACCCCAATCAAGAGATATCAAAGTCTCCTCTTCCTTGTGGTCACTCACCTTCCAGGCCCAGGCTCAAGCATCCCCTTCTCTACTATGCAGTCTCTCAGGTGATCCATCTTACCCGACCAAGGTTCTCTTGCACAAGAATATTTCTAGGGACACAGGGTTCTCATGTCACAATAGTATCCTTTTCCATGCTTTCCATCTTGCATTTCCAACATATCATCTGTATTATACACATACAGTCATCATGAGATATCATTATAACCATTTCAAACATAAATGTCAAATCTGTTTTATATAGGAATTTTTTTTTTCCAAGCATGATCTTTCTGTTCATAATGGTTGGCTTTGTAGATATAGATATCATTATTCCTTATGTGCTTACATCCCTTCCATATACAAGACCATTCTACCTGCAATTTCTTCAATTTACATTCGACCAAAACAATTCGTCAGTAATTATCAAATCATAATTCCCAAAACTGTTTTATATAGGAAAAATAAGACTTCTAGACACGAGCTTCTACTCATAACAATTTGACTCTTACAGTGATAGGCATTGGTCTTCTTTATGGGCTTACAACACTGCCATATCCCAGACCCCTTTCCTCCTGCAATTTCAACATTCCTCAGCCAAACAAACCGTCAATATCTCATGTACAAGATATATATTTTCATGGCAATGATTCAAAACAAAATCACAAAGTGCTCTCATAATTGTTTACAACTATAATTCAATTACTTCTATTAATCCAACTATCAATTGGAATGAACTCATCATTGCATACACATGTATTATCAGTCACACAAACTTTTCATATTGCAATAGTTAATAAGATAACAATCAATGTGCCAATACCCATGTTCATGTCTACACAATGCATCCATGCATTGACTACATCATACCACATAACTATGTCATGTATTCCACCATGATGAGTTGGAAGGTATGGCCAACGATTCAACACATCATCCACACACTTCCTACTTCTTGCCTAACTATTTGGTTACCTTCCTTTTCCACCCAAACACAACACCAATAATATAATCCTTAAGTGCTCTTCAGTGTTGGAAAAGAGGTTGCAATCCAAACATCATATATGTAGTAGATACCATCGATCACTCACATAGCGCTATAGCCCTTCCATATCCAACCATATTATGGTCTCACACATGACTAGATCTATGGATATTCATTGTTATATAAGGAGTATGTCTCCTGAATTAACCTAGTTATGATCCCATAACCAATCATAACATAATATGCAACTGACATTTTATCTAAGTGCATTCTAGCATCAAAAACACTTACACACTCTAGGCCTTCGGCCATTACATATCAATTTAAATAATGAAAATTAATTGAGGGAATCCTTACCTCGATCCTCTTCAACATGTATGCATCAACATAAACTAAATGCATACCTGCCTGGTTTTTACCAACCTACTTGTTGTTGTCTGACCAACTGATATTTGTAGAAGCTCACAGACTTCCCCCTTCATCATTTTGATCACCATTCCTACCATCCTCATGGGTCTTCTCCTCGATGGAAATTATAAGCAACAACAACATCCACATATTTAACCCTGCTGTATCATTTTTCCTAAATACATAATCCATCCTTAGTCATACTCAAACATTATTTCATAATAACAGACTATTCTAAGTTCACCAACATGTTATATGCATATCCAAGCATGTACATATGCAAAATTACACATCCATATGCACCAAGCATTTACTGTCAGCATGCGTACTAATGCATATGCAATTTAACTTCATTGTATGCTTCATGCACTCTAGTGAATTTCTGTTTCAATTCACTTAATTATTTATCTATTTTTGTTGTAGTTGGTTTTCCTTGAATTCCTTTAGATCCTTGATGCCTTGTGTGCTCCCATTCTTCTCATTTGCACTATGTTTCTCTGGGTCTGAACACTTTTCCAGCCACGTTCCACCTGACCATTCTTTCCCACTTAGTACCATTCCCTAATGGAAATCCATTTTCATTCAGTGCCACTTTTGAAGCGAGAGAGCATTCCAATTCCTTTGCATTGGCATCTTGCTTCCACTGTGAACTCTGATTTAAGCTTTTAGACAGTAGATAAGTCACATCTAAGAAATCCTTCCCTAGAACTCCTATGCTTGACACATAGAGATTATTCACACACCACCTCTTAAGCTCTTTGTTTCCTTCCACATCAAGCTTGAAACTGTATACACATCTCTACCTTCAAGGATATGGAGCCTTACTTTTCCTTTCTATGCCCATTAATGACATTATTCACCTACTAGCTTCATGTCCCATGTGAGGATTCTTTCTTTTGTAGTACCTCATCCAACTTTTCTAAGCAAAGTCATGCCTCCATGACCCTAACATATGATCCTATTCTTGAATTGGTCTGGTTATACCTCTAATCCCGATAAACCTACAAGCAACCATCTTGTTAGAACTATACATATCATACAAAAATTGTCAATTAAATTTACAGGTACCTTTTCATTTAAATGATAATTGTATTCTTTAATTAATATCATTTTTCCTTTTTATCCTTTATTCGTAATTCTCATGAATTAACTCTCTTTTAATCATGATTGTGTGTCGGT
>JASDQU010255304.1:0-16017 GCA_032191745.1 Picea mariana | reverse complement strand
ATAGGCTATTTTTAGCCTCGTGGACGTTAAAAATACTTTCATTTCATTTCATTTCATATCGAAAAGGTAGTTTTGTTTAATAAAAGATTAAAATTCCGTGATCAAAAGAGAAAGTTCGTGGTAAAAGGGTTATTTACGCTATTTGGATCTCGAAAGAAGAATGTGAAGATTTTAACTAGAAAAGGTTCCTACAAAGCCGAAACTTCCTCAGATTAAAATATATCTCCAGGTATTTTAAAGTGTGTTTTCATTTTAATTTTAAAATGAAGTCTTCAAATCCTTTAAATTCTGCTAGAACCCTCTCTGTAGAGGAACAAGATTTGGAAGAGAAAGATGAAGAAGTATTTGATACTGTATTATATTTTTACCTATTTGAAATTCTTCATTTAGGTGTTGAATGCTTTAGATACCTCCATGATTTCTACCATGTTTAGGAATCTGATCTTGCTAAATTTATAGTTCCATAGACATATAATTTTTTAGAATTTGTGTCTTGGTGTTCCTCAAAATATGTTCTATCAAAAAGGTCTTTGATATAAAAAAATGGGTTGGTTATGTTTGTATTGAATTCTGAATCAATTTCTAATATGTTAAAACTGGTAGAAAACCTTGGATGAAGAAAAATTAGTTTCAAGTTTCAAAGAGTTGTGTCTTTATGATATAAATGTTATAATTCAATTTTATTTGGATAAAGAGACAAATATTCCTAAATTTTTTTTTACTTATGATTCCAACATTTTTACTCGATTTCCAGACAATTTATAGCAATTATGTGTGCAATATTGGGTTATGATAATGCCCAAGTTGTTGATGAAAGTATTTTATGCTTTATGTCATCAATTTGTCCAACTTGTATTAATCCCTTGATTAAGTTCAATTATTCTCAACATATAGCAAAAACACTTCATTTTCAATTGATGAAATTTGAAATTAACAGATATTGTATATTTCAATCTTATTTGGTGTAGTTATTCCTATATGTTTAATCTATCAAGTTTCAACATCTAGAATTGAAGGTAGAGGATCAAATGGGAAACCCTTGCTCATTTATACACTAGATGTATTTAATTAGGAAGAAACATCAAAATGAAGGATTGTATGAATTCATTAACCAATTTATGTCAACAACCTTTACCATAATTCATGAAGAGGCTCCTCCTATGATATTTCTAGATTGTAAGAAACTTTTGCAGCTGAGATTAGATGTTAAATTAGGAGATTGGTATCTTTTTCAAAATCATATTGAGATTAGGATTTATGGTGCTAAAGTCCAACATTTCAAATTATCAAGGTTTTTAACAATCAAAGTTTTTCTTTAGAGTATATAAGGAAAATGTTATTTCTTTAGAGTATATAAGGAAAATGTTAGACTAGTATAATATTCATTTTTATTCAAAGAAATAAAAGGTAAATTTTAAATTGAAAAAATAAGTTGGACCATTTATTGTGAATATTAGAGAAAAATTGCAAGTAACAAAAAATATGCTTCAGGACATGGGTTTTTAGAAAGGAGAGATATGGAATTACAATCCAAATATAATCATTACTACCAAAATGATAAACTAGGGTACAACTCCATATGGAAATCGCAATAAACATCAATTGGAACAACTAGCTAATCAAGTTAGCTGGGAAAATGTGTAGAAGATATTACCAACCCGAATACAAGAAATTGCTCAGTCAACACAATCACCATTTATTGAAACTCCTCAGCAACAAGAAAATACCAACAAAAGAAGTCATCTGGAATATTCTCAAACAACTTCAAAAGAAAAAAGAGATCAATCCAATAAAAGGAAGAAAAAACAGAAACAATCAAAATATAAAAGTCCAATAGCTCAAAGTGAATCAGAGGCATCAACAAGCGATCCTATCCTTACAATTCAATTCTTTCAATCAACAATTGTGGAAATTTTAAAGGTCCAAGAAGGGAATCAAGTTGCAAAAACAAAACAAATGAAACAATAATTTTTTTTTCTCTTAGTTCTTAAAAGTAAAGAGTAAGAACATGGAAATCAAGCACAATATATATCCTCAACTATGGAATAAAGTAACTTCTAAAAATAGATTGCTATCTGCTTTAGATTATAAGAAAGGAAAGTTAAATCTAGTAGTTATGGAACCAAAGGGTCAAAGTATCAAATTTGATGATAATTATAAAACTACCATACTTTCATTTGATTTATATCATATCAATCTAGTGGACAAGATGGATTTACATAGACAAATTGGAGAAATGGTTTATAGAGATTTTATGCAAGTTTCTCTTGGTATGAAAAAATTGCAAATTATGACTGACAAAATTCAAAAGCAACTAAAGCAAGAATGGTTAGAAAAACCAAACATATGAGAATTGAAGAACTTGAACAATGGGTAATACAATTGGGAGCCAATCCCAAGGATACTAAATCTATACAAGCTTTGATTAAGACTAAGGATATTGAAATTCAAAGTTTGAAGAAAATACTTAATATTCCAAACATTGATCATGTTCAGATGCCTGAGTTGTAGTCTATTGAACAAGAAAAACTCATCTTATAAAACAAGTAATTCAAATGAAAGACCATATGGAATTATATGAATAATATATTGAAGTTTTAAAGGATGACACTTCTTCTCAACTTTCAGAAGCATCATATCCATCAGAGGAATTAGCTAAAAATCTATCTGATTTAAATTTGAGAGAAGTTGAAGTAGAAAATTTGAAGAAATCATTTGTTGTTCAGAATAATGAAATTAAAATTTTAAGAGAGCGATTGAGTGATAGCGATAAGATGATTTCCCAATATCAAAAAGTAAAAGTAAAATTGTAGGAGGATATTGAACAATTGCAAGATAAGTTAATGGGAAAGACTTACTTGTGTTAGCATTGGATTTGATCCAATCATTATTGTGCACAATGATCGAGATTATGGGGCCAAAACTCAAGAACATTAGGTCGAAAAGGATCTTACAGAGCTCATGGATAAAAGAGGAAAAAGTGCATGGTCGAAAGACCATGAATTTTACTGTGAAAAATCGATCCTTGAGGGATAGAGGATGAGTTTCAAATACTTTGGCGCTTATCTGGAGCATGAAAGGAGATTATCATGGTCCAAAAATGGCTTGATCCCTCACCCAAATAGAATCATATCATAAGGCTAAGGGTTAAGGGGCGAGAACCGGTGAAGGTGAAGGATCAATGATCTAATGACAACAAGCGGGCCTAATCAACATTGGGGAATGCATGTAGCATTGAAAATATGGTCGGGAGTTAGCGTAACATCAGGGTGTGACAACGCGTTTAGGAGCTACGTGGTGAATAAATAATGGTGTTTCATGGTAGGATACAAACAATTAAAACCACTCCCCTAGGTTCACGATAGTGGTATTCTAGTCCCCTTATGTTGCATATCCACCTATTCATCACGTATCTATCCATCTGCGCAGTGCCACGTGGAGTTAGCATAACAATTTTCTTGGTCACCGATAAAGTTGATGAGAATCTAATGAGTTAATGACACATATTTTAGAGCCTGTCAAGGATTGACACTTGTAATGAGAATTCCTACCATGATTTTGGTTTTGGCCATATCGAGCCCAACCACACATATGTCGAGTCCTTGAGGATACTTCAACACTTACACAAACAAATTCAAATCTTCCACGTGTCCACGATCTATGGTGATGTCATCCAAATTTCACACTTTTTTCTTGAACTTCAAAAGTATTTGAACCATATGGAAAAGGACATGTGTTTCGAACAGGGGCATGAGGGAGAATATCTCAGGAGAGTGGGGGGGATTCACAAACAGCTTGTCAAATCAGTTGGAAAATATGTGACACATAACAATATGTCTAGCCTCACTTCCACATCCTTTCACTCATCATCATTCTGCTACCTACACCTATCAAAGGCCAACAATAATAACCTTGACATGTGCATTCACACGAACCTGGGATCTTCACAGATCATACCAATTGTGGTAAACCATTAGCTCTTTTTAGTTGTTTGCACAAACACATGTAAATTTTTTATAATGGAGAATAACAAAGAACATAAGCCACCAATCTATGAGTAATATGGCTTCTAAAGGTGAATTACTTGGATCACAGGTGTTTAAGATGATGACCCACCTCCATCGACCTCCATTCAAGAATGGATTTTGAACCATCATGGCCGCAGATTTTGGGATAATTTGTTCCACAACTCGCTATGGGAAGAATTTCCTTCTCGAGTATCATCGACACAAATGAAAATCAAAAGGACATTCAAGAGTCTACCCTAACACGCATTTGTATCATTTGGCTAGCCTGAGGTAGCAGCACAAGGTAGAAGATTCAATGCTCTATTCATTGATACTATGCACTAAAAAAAGGTGGGGTTTGAGTGGAATATGTTGGGATGCCTATAAACCAATCAACAACCTAAATCATTCCATGGTTGAATGTTCCCAATGTTTTAGACCAAAATCTCATTGAGCCAGATAAGAAGATCCACATTAAGGCTCAATCAAATGAAGAAAACACACTCCATCCAACAACGCATTATATTTGGGGGTAAAAATCTAATTTTACCCAGTAAAATCAGACGAAAATTAGTTTGGAAGTTGAAAGCAATTAAAATGCTAGAGGTGATATCAAGATTCTGACAAGCGAAAACCATTTTCAAGAATAAATATCGGTTCGATTAAGAAGTTTTCCTATGAATATAAGCAACTATAAATCAATACAAGGAGCTCATTTTTAGAGTTGGCACTTTGGGTAATTTAAGAGTTTCTTATAACCAGGGATTTTTTACCAACATCCCCTTAGAAAGAGACAATTTTTCAAGGTTGCAGGCATTAAGAGATTCATCCCCTACATTATTCTTTAGTCTATGCTTATTTTCTATGTATGTGATCTTGTAAAATCCATCCCTCTCATCTCATGGCTTCTTTTATCAGATCCCCATTAATAAATGCTTGAGCATCAATTTTTATGACATGTTCAGAGTTACTGCATGTTGTTTAGCTTATGATAGTGAAATGATTTCCTTTGAATGTATGACCAATTTGCGTCATTTTTTCCTCTATTTAATAATATGCAGAGGGTAACTCCATGGATTTAAATATATGAAAATGTTTATTGTTGATGCATGATTTAATGATTTGGTAGAATTGCTAGAACTATTGAATTCTAAATTGCTCAGCACATTGTTCTTTCTATAGATTTTGAGATTCACCTTAAAGTTGCCTCACATGTTTATTTTGTATTTCTTCTAAATCCATATCTTCTCAACTTAAGCTCAAATTGTCTAAATCACTCATTGAAAAATTCCTCTTAAGGTTGAATTTTTTGATATTTTGTATGGGATAGTTTGAGGGCCGATAGTTCTATAAAAGAGAGAGAAAAACTTAACCAAAATTTTACATAATTTATGTTGTTATCAACATGGCTTTAAGAATCTCTCTGAGTCTTAGCCCCTGGGATGCCTTGACATAGTTCCATTAATATCTTATAACATCTCAAGGGAAAAAATTTGAAATGGTTCCATTGTCGAGGAACAAAATTTGAAGACATCTTTCCATGAGGATGTGACATTGCAAGATCTGATACTCGAGGGTGAACATGTTTCGGGCACTTGGTTGTTGATTATTTCACCTGGCGGCTGCATAGAAAGAAGATTTGGCATCTAAAAAAAGGTATACCAGAAGCAACCCATATCCTGAGCATACTCCAGTATACTCAAATCCAGAGAAGCTCGTGACCTAGAGAAACCTCTGAGAATGTCCAATATCTTCATCTTCAGGTAACCATAATTTGGGGATTTCTCCTTCTTTTGTTCATGTTGGTAGAAATTTCCCTGAATTACTTGATATACTAGTTTATTCATATTCTTCATCTAGGATACCTCCCAAACCCCTCAAATACTTACATAATTCACCCCTAGGATTCTTCCAACAAGCAATATCTTCCTTAAATCCCTTTCTAAAAAACCCTATTAACACTCCATATATTGAAGCACATAATTGTATCTTGCAGAATCTTATGGCCAATTTAGGAGGAGGAAGAGATGGGGGAAATCAACCTCCCCCACCACCTTTAAACTCTTGGGTCATGGCTAGATTCAACCCTTTGAATATTCATGCTAATGTCCACAACCTCCCTGAAAACTACTTGAAGTTGTTACCCAAGTACAATGGTGAACCAACCCTATTTGATGAAGAAAACCTAGCAGCCTTCCAGGATTTCACTAACAACTTATTCGTGTCGCAAGATGTTGTTTTCATGAATTTTTTTGTCCAAAACTTAGAGGGATATGTTCATAATTTTTTCACAGAACTCCCTACAACCTCTATTAACAATTGGTAGGCTCTTAAGTCCACATTTATGAAGTATTGGGGGGGAAAAGAGGGAAAACCTATATTACTTGGCCGAGTTTGGATCCTTGAAGAAGAAAACAAATGAGTTTTTTGTTGATTTCAACAAAAGGTTTAAAAATATTTACAAAACGATTCCTAGAGACATAAATCCTTTGCAACAAGTATTTAAGGTCACATATGTTGAGGCTTTTGATGCATAATTTTCCATGGTATTAAGAGAAAGGAGAGATCCCATTCTTCCAATAATGCAAGATGATGCAATATATATTGAAGGAAATATGATTACATCAGGAAACATAAAGCAAAATTCTGATCAAGAAGACAAGAAGAAAATTAAATAAGACTATGGTCCTTCAAACCAAGCCAAAGATTCTCATGAAGCCTGAATGGATGAGATGTATAGACTAATAAAAAAATTGACAAATAAGATGTCTAGATTTGAGATGGAAAATGGTAATGCCAACAAGGTTCCTTAATAGGGAGGGGTGAGGAACCCTAACCATTTTAGGAGGCCTTTCAATCCTCAACTCATGAGGATAGAGAGAAGAAATGATGAAAAACCTATCCAACCTCCTATAAGGACTAATGATTAGAAAAACCCGTTGGAGGAAGAAACATATGAAGGATATGTTGAAATTCCATAATAAATTCACTTGCTGCAAGGGGAAAATAATACCATGCATCTAACTCAATATTATTATGAATATTCCCTCAACACCAGGAATCACACCCATAAATATGGATCTAATGAAGAACCACTATCATTTGTTCAATAAATAATGTTTGTTGATGCGTTGCAAGATGACATGCATATGAAATACGATCTCATACCTAGATAGAAAGAAGCTAAATAGGATAGGAAGCCCCAATGTAATAAGTATAGCCCAAGTATTTTTATGGATAAAGTCAAAGAACTAAAAAATATTATCAAGACTAAAGAAGCTAGAGAACCTTCAAAGATAGCAGAAAAAGAGGTAAAGGAAATTGAGGAATCAATTCCACCCTTTAGCATTGAGAAAGAGTTGTCCAAAACGAATATCCATGTCCCACTGGAAGAGCTAGATAAAAACCCATCATACCAGAAGCATATTGAAAAGGTCATACAAGGGAAATCCCAATAATTCCTCATGAAACTACAAATTTGCATGATGATTCTCCCACTATAGTTTTTGTTTCTTACATAGATTATAAGGAAGAATTTGTTGCACCTTTCTATGTGATCCTAAATATCCATGACAAGATGTTTCATAATTGTATGCTTGATTCTATGGCATCTCATAATCTCATGCCAAAGGTAATAATGAAGAATTTTTTGTTAGAAATAATCAGGCCCTATCACGACCTCTATTCTTTTGATGCCAGAAAGGTGAAATGTGATGGGATGATCAAAGATATGGTGGTCACTTTGGCTCAACTTCCTGTCAAGATTATTATGATGGATGTGGTGGTAGATGATGTACCTACAAACTATGGGATGCTGCTATCCAAAACGTGGGCATGAAATCTATGAGGTACAATGCAGATGGACATGACTTATGCTACTGTACCAATTTTTGGAGGAGATAACATGAGATTATATAGAGAAACAAAGTTTTCCTACGTGGTTAGTGATAAAAAAAAAATATGTAAATCACCCTATCTATGCTATTGATGAAGACCTCACAAGCAATGAATAATGTCAAGAGACATTGACTTTGGAAAACCCTATTACAAGTCTTTCTCATGAAGAAAATGGTATATGGAAGATGTATTTCGTTGGAGCATATTCAAAGGAAGGAATGGGAGATAGAGTAGTGCTCATTTCCCATAAAAGGTATGAAATCCATTTTTCCTACAAATTGGAGTTTGAGTCCACTAACAATGTAGCTGAGTATGAGGCCCTAATTCTTGTTGGTTTGGAAGCATCAAGGAAGATGCAGATCATTGAGTTGGTGGTTTTGGAGACTCAAAACTTGTGGTGCAACAAGTCAAAGGTTTTTATTAGAAAAGGCATCCTAGGATGAGAGCATATAGAAATCATGTATGGGATTTAAATGATAATTTTTACAAATATTTTAATATTACTATTGTCTCAAGCAGGGATAATTTTAAGGATGGAAATTTATATTAGAATGTAGAAACATGGGCTAATATTACTAGTCTTTAATATGAAAAATGTAAAATGTTTAGCAATAGTTTGGTAAAGATATTCAAATTATAAGGATTTTATGTAGTTTGTATAAATTTTTGGCGATTTTTAAGGTAAAATAGTTTTATTCTATGGAATTTGGGTGAATTGGTTTTAGAAAAAATGGAAATTAGGGATTTTTTTTTTGGGAAAAACCATGGAAAATTAGCCCATTTGCAAAATTTATCCCCTAAAATCATTTATGGTCTCAAGAGAGTTTAACCAAAAGACTGATTCCTTAGAAATAGCAACCAACACCTTTAAAACCCATGTTGTCCCCAAAATGAGATATGAGGTTGAGATGAGATACATGTCTTCCATCCCTAATAATATAAAATACTGGAAAGTGTTTGAAGATGATAAACAGATCAAACGATTCATGGGATTCATAGATGAATTTGCCAACACCCATGTAGATTCATATGATGAAGAAAATAGGGAACCCATGACTGAAATAGATATGTAAATGACCTCTAAGTTTAGTGAATACATGGTTGGGCATAGATTCCTTCAACTAAAAAATAACTTTATTCCTAAAGGATTGGTTCCCCTAGATAAATTTTTTGATAGGAATGATGTGCCCATAAATCCCATATTTTTACCCAAAGATGGAAACACTGAAGAATGCAACATTGGAACAAAACAGGAACCAAAATACATAAATTTGTTCAAAGAAATTTGTTCAAACAATATATGGATGTCTTTGCTTGGAAGTATGAGGACCTAAAGACCTATGATACCATATTTATACAACATAGGATAGTACTCAATCATAGTACTAAACCTTTTAGGAATAATCTAAGGAAGGTCAACCCCTATTGTTACCCACAATTCAGAAGGATGTGAGGAAATTACTTGATTCTCAAATCATCATTCCTCTCAAGTATTATGAATGGGTGGAAAATATGGTTCCGGTTAGGAAGAAGAGAAGAGAGATAATTCTTTGTGTGGACTTCATAAATCTAAATAAATTCTCACTAAAGTATAATTACCCTCTGTCGAATATGGACCACATACTTAAAAAAGTTGTGGGAGAAAATAGGATCTCCATGATGGATGGTTTCTCGGGATATAATCAGGTGGCAATGCATCCTGATGATAGTATCTAATTTCCAACGAGCTATGGATATAGCCTTTGTGGGAGAGAAGGACGAATTAAATTTTATATATATTGATGATATGAATTCTTTCTCAAAGGCAGATGAATATCACATTAATAAATTAAGGAAGACCTTTGTGAACTGCAAGAAATTTGACCTATCATTGAATCCAAAAAAGTCTTATTTTTCTATGACTAAGGGTAAATTCTTGGGTCATATAGTGTCAAAATAAGGAGTGAAAATAGAGCCAGAAAGAGTGGAATCAATAAAAAATGTTTCTATAGGAAATATATACAATCTTTCCTTAGAAAAATCAAGTTCCTGATAATATTTCTCCCAAATTTTTCTGGATGATTAGGCATATCACCAACATGTTAAAGAATATTAATGAATTGAATTGGACCCTTGAGGCTAGATAATATTTTCAAGTAATAAAAGAGGCATTAGGAGAATCCCTAGTTTTTAGTCAGCCTAAATTATAATAAGGACTTATTCATTTTTTCTTTTGCTTCATAACATATTATAGCTATTATCTTGTTGTAGAAAAATGATGAAAATCAGGAGCAACTGATAGCCTTCTTCAGAAGAGTTGTGAGGGATGTAGAATTGAAATATAATAATATGGAGAAACAAGCATATGCCCTGGTTAATTCATTAAAAGCATTCAAAGATTATATAATACACTCCAAAATGTTTTCTTATGTACCTAACAATGCCATCAAGTACATCCTCACATAACCTGACAATGAGGGAAGAAGAGGAAAATGAAGAGGAAAATAGACTGCCAAGATGCATGAGTATGATTTGGAGATAAATCCCACCAAGTTGGTAAAGAGACAAGGGTTGGCCAAACTCATGGATGAATCAAATTACAAGGTCATTGATTTAAGATCTCTAACAAGAGACATCATGGCAACAAAACTAGAAGAAGATGAAACACAAGAACCATATTCCAAGATAAATCCTAAGTTTGTTGAATCTGATTGGTATAAATATGAGATTTTCTATCTTCAAAATCTAAGTTTCTCACTAGCATGGAAAAAATATAAGGCTAGGTATATCAAGATCAAGGATGTGAAGTAGTGTATACTAGGAAAAAATTTATTTTGGAGGGACCCAATAGGAATATTTATGAATTTACTTACTGAAGAAGAAACTGAGAAAACGAATTTGATAAAGGGATATGTGGGGGTCATCATGCATGGAGAGCCATTGCATATAAAATCCACAGAGCTGGCTATTATTGTCCCTCATTATTTTTTGATGTAAATTGCATGGTTAGGGCCAGTGTAGAATGTCATATGTTTGTAGGGAAGTATAAATTGCAGCATCTTTTACTTAGGTCTGTCGAAGCCGAAACACCCTTCCAATAATGGGGACTAGACTTCATTGGTGAAATAAATCCAAATTCAAGTGGGAAACACAAATGGATTCTCACTGCCACTGATTATTTCACCAAATGGGTGGATACAATCCCCACTAGGGAAACAACTGATTTATTCATCATCAATTTCCTAGAGGAGAACATTTTAGCAAGGTTTGGATACCCTAGAAAGATTATAACTGATAATTCCCAAGCATTTAAATCTTCCAAGCTGATGCAATTCTATCAAAACTATAATATAGAGCTTGGACATTCCACTGCATATTATCCATAGTGAAATGGTTTGTCCAAGTCATCCAACAAGAACCTCATTAATATCATCAAGAAGATGTTGTCCTAAAACAAGAAATCGTGGGATTCCCACCTAAAATTTTCATTTTGGGAAGATAAAGTGAGTATCAAGAGGTCCCATGGTACTTCTCCATCTTAGCTGATATATGGATTGGAAGTAATTTTTCCCATCCAATGCATCCTTCTTGTGATGAAACTTCTACAAAATGAAGAGGCAGAGTCAGATGATATGTAAAGAAGAATCAACCAATTGATTGAAGTCCAAATGTAAGAGATCAAGCGCAACTAAAGTCTCAAGCTCACTAGGAAAGAATGAAAGAAATATTTGATAAGAGGACCAAGGAGAGGGGATTTATGACGGGAGATATAGTATTAAAGTGGGATGCCAGAAGAGAATAAAAGGGAAAACATGGAAAATTCGACAACCTTTGGCTAGGGCCTTTTCATATCGTTGTAGTTCAAGACAACAACACATATGAGATGACTCAATTGGATGGAGAATTGTTTGAGGCTCCCGTTAATGGGAAGTTCCTCAAACAATTATTGTAGTATTGAGTGCTAAAATTTTTATTACCTTGTACATAAATAAATATTTTTCCATTCATGTTACATACTTTTTTATTTTACTTCATTCACCATATTTTACACAAGCAAGCATTTAGGGTTTTGAATTTAAGTTATTGAGCAATTTTGTTTCACCTCTCAGATTAGTTATTCAAGTGCACAAGGAATATTTTGTTTTAATTTAGACTCCATAACCCAACATGAGAAGGCACTTGGTCTACAATTATCAATATACCACGTCCCTATTGGAGCCGATGTTAGCACTGAATTTGATCTAGTCATTAGTGTGCACACTAATAGATATTATGGGTCCAAAATCCAAGAACAAGAGGCCCTAAAAGAGCTTACAAAGCTCATGGATAAAAGAGGAAAAAGCACATGGTCAAAATCCCAAGAATTTTACAGTGGGAAATCAATCCCTAAGGGCCCAACGACGAGTTTCAAATAGTTAGGAGATTATTGGGAGCATGAAAGGAGCTTATCACATCCAAAATATGCTTGAGCCATCACCAAAATATAATCACATTATAAAGCCAAGGATTAAGTGGAGAGAATCGATGAAGGTTTCAGGTCATTGATCTAATGACAAGAAGCGATCATGATCAATGATGGGGAACATATGTTGCATTGAAAATATGGTCAGGAGTTAGCACAGCATGGGGGTGAAAAAATGATTGTAAGGAGCTATGTGGCGAATAACGAATGGTGTCACATGGTAGGATACAGAAAATTAAAACCACTCCCCTAGGGTTGCGATAGTGGTATTCTGGTCCTACCAAGTTTCATATCCACCAACTCATCACATACCTATCCATCTGTGTAGCACCGCCTGGAGCTAGAATAACAGTCTGCCTAGTCACTGAGGAAGATGATGAGGACTTGACGAGTCAATGGTGCATATTTTTTAGCATGTCAAGGATCACCACCTGTAATGAGAAGGCCTACGATAATTTTGGCTACCATATCAATCCCAACCACACACATGTCGAGTCCCTAAGGACACTTCAATGCTAACATGGAAAAATTTGAACTTGTCACATGTCCATGATCTACGGTGACATGAGCGTGATATCATATAAATTTCGCATGTTTTTCCTGAACTTCAAAAGGATATGAACCATATGGAAAAGGACACATGTTTTGAACAAGGACATGAGGGATAATATCTCAGGCGAGTGGGGGGGATTCACTAACAGCCTACCAAATTAGTTGGAAAATATGTGACACATAACAATATGTCTATCCTCACATCCACATTCTTTTACTCATCATAATTCTGTTGCATGCACCTGACAAAGGATGGAAATTATTACCTTGACATGTGCATTCATGGAAACTCAGGATCTTCATAGATCATACTAAGTGTGGAAAAACTTTAGATATTGTTAGCTATCTACGCAAACACGTGTCAAACTCTTATAAGGGAGAACCACCAAGAACATAATCCACCAATCTATGAGTAATATGGTTTCTAAAGGTAAGTTACTTGGATGACATGTGTTTCAGATGACGACCCACCACCATCAACCCTCCATTTAGGAGTGGATTCTATACCATCCTAGGTGCATATGCTGGGAGAAGTTGTTCCACAACTCGCTATGGGAAGAATTTATTTCTATCGTATCATTAGCACAACATGGAAATCAGAAGGACATTTGGGAGTCTACCCTAATGTGCAGTTGTATCAATTGGCTAGCCTGAGGTAGAAACACAAGGTAGGAGATTCAAAGCTCCGGTCATTGATACTCTACACTAGTGAATGATGGGGTTTGAGAGGAAGATTTTGGGAGGCCTTTCAACCAATAAAAAACCCAAATCATTCCATGGTTGAACATTGATCTGAAAACAGATCCAGAAGCCAGATAGGGCTTGAAAAATGCTCAAAAATGAAAGTTCTCGGAATGCGACGAAACCTGTGCCATTGTGTCCGGATCGTCTTCCTGATTCCAGTGGTATAATTTTTATCGCAAACGGAGTCCGTATGAGGAAGATATCGCATTTTGTTCGCCGAGCCAAACAGGGAAATTTTGGATGTTGACTGTACCTGTCCGTATAGTCCGTACAAACACGTGTCAGTCCGTACAGCTGACATGGTAGGGCCGTACAGCTGACATGGGCCAACCATAAGGTGACACATGGCAGATGGAGATGACGACACGTGGCAGCATCGGGACGCGACACGTGGCAGGTCCGTACGGAGGACACGTGGCATCACCAGGACGCGACACGTGTCAGGTGATTTTGGCGTTTTTAGGGTACAGATGGACCAATAAAAAAGTGACACGTGTCACCACTCACAGAGTGACACGTGGCACACTGACGTCAGCAGGATGATGTGGCAGTACAGTGGCAGATGACAGGACAAACACGTGGAAGATGACGTGGCATGACGTGGCGTACGACAGGGTCGACGTGGCAGCACACGTGGTCCAATCACAGATTGACGCGTGTCATGGTTTAATTGGTTTTAAAAGCGCCACGTGGCGCAATCACGGGCTGCCATGTGGCGCTGTGCTATTGGTTATTTGGCTTTGTTGTAAAATCAGTTTGGCCGCGCCGGGGGTCGAACCCACGACCTCTCGGCAAGTGAACGACTTAACGGGCTTGGGATAACCGGGCCACCGACGGGTGAATCTTGTTAAACGAATGGCAATTTTTGTATTTGAATTAGCAATTAGTTTCACGCCGCGGGGGAAAGGGCCGGGGCTTAGCCCCAACCCTCGGTTCCATACTGTTTACACAGGACCACAGCTCATACTTATAACCGAACGAGCGGAGGTTGTGGTAACAAAAGGTTAGCTCCGGGTTTTATGCCGACGCCCTTCGGAACCGGGAGCTGACCCAATGGGTGCGCGGGGCCTATTGCATTTTGGGCGGACTGTTGTAATGTATGGCCATATGGCCTATCCACGCGCCAAAGAACGGGAGCCGGGCCTATTGCATTTTGGGCGGACTGTTGTAATGTATGGCCATATGGCCTATCCACGCGCCAAAGAACGGGAGCCGGGGGCTATGGAAACAGGGCCAGTGCATAAGGCGCTTGGCCACATGGCCACTTACAAATGACCAAGGGCGCGCCTACCAAGGGGGTTGTGCACGAATTATCCAAAAACATTATATTAATGGGTATTTCCAACAGTATTTGGTTTTTATAATTAAATAGGCCTATTTTTAGCTGATTTTCTCCATTTTTGGGGGATATTGGGCATTTTTGGAGGCCAGATTCTTGGAGGAAGTTGGGGATGAGAAACCAAATCCTTTGCTATATAAACCAGGCCTGTTTGAGGCCAATGGACAGTCANAAGCCAAGCCAAAGTCAGTTTGTTACAGGGTAGCCCTTGAGGTGGAAACGTTGTCGGATTGTTTCTGGGAGCTTGGAGCATCAGATTTGCATGTCGTTTCTTGCATTGGGTTCTAGAGATCTGTGTCAACAAGACCAGATCAGTCTTGTAGCCTTTGGGCATTGCTGAGATGTAATTTTGAGCACTTGATCAGAAATAAAGAAGCCTCCCCCCACAGGAAAAAGGCCCGGAGACGTAGGCAAACATTGTGCCGAACTCCGTTATCAACCTGTTTTCTTATGGTTTGCTGTTCATTATTGTTTTTAGATCTGCATATGTGTATTTGAATGATATAATTCTCTTCTTTTCCTCATTCTTTCATAAAAATTCTCAAATGGTTAAATTATTCATGCAAGTTTAAAACTCAACCATAATCATAAAAGATCCTGCCGGATCAAATGGTATCAGAGCTTAGTTGATGTTTGGATTTGAGTTGCATGATAACCAGGGAAAAGCTTCATCGTGGTGAAGGCGAGCTTGTTGCAGAGAATCCATTAATTGGATTGAGAAAGAGAGTTTCTTTTAAAGAGAAGATGGCATCGGATGAAGGAATTCCTCAAGAAGAGAAAGACTTCCGGAAAACATTCCAAGCCATGTCGGAGATGGTGACAGTTTTGTATGAAGATTATTTAGAACGGAAGCGACCGGTTTTGGGTAATTCTTCTAAAGGAAAAAGTGAAGAGGAAGATGAACAACCTCAATTCCTCCTTCACCTCCATCAACACCTCCTTCTTCTCCTTCTTCTTCAAGTTCAAGTTCAAAATCTAATGAGAAGAAAAATGTACATAAGCATAAACATGAAA
The DNA here is from genome assembly GCA_032191745.1 of Picea mariana. NCBI lineage: Eukaryota > Viridiplantae > Streptophyta > Pinopsida > Pinales > Pinaceae > Picea > Picea mariana. The sequence continues at coordinate 23 of JASDQU010255304.1, read as the reverse complement.
TGCCATTGTTGAAACTTGATGTA
>JASDQU010255302.1:16117-26808 GCA_032191745.1 Picea mariana | reverse complement strand
TGTGAAAACATCGGTGTGTTGATATTTGATCTGGTTATGTGAGTGGTTACTGAAGGTGTTTGCCCTCTGTTGGAATACCTGTGTTGTCGGTGGTTACTGAAGGTGTTCGTCCTCTGTTGGAATACCTGTGTTATTGAATAAGAATTGAAGTGCAATATCACCATTATTGACTAGCTCGCGTATGAAATGAAAATGAGTGTCAATGTGTTTGCTTTTCTTATGAAACACATGATTTTTGGATAGAGAAATTGCTGAAGTATTATCACAGAATATAGGAGTTGGATCATTTTCTGTATGTGACATATCTTTCAATATTCTTCTTAGCCACACAGCTTGACAAGAAGCTGAGGTAGCAGCAACATACTCTGCCTTTGCAGAAAAGATTGATACAATTGGTTGCTTCTTTGATGCCCATGAGATCAGGTTCGTGCCCAAGTGAAAAACATGTCCAGATGTGATTTTCTTGTCATCTAGGCTGCCTGCAAAATCACTGTCTGTGTAACCAGAAAGTTGATTACTATTAGATTTAGTGTACCATAAGCCAAAATTGAGAGTTCCTGCAACATATCTCAAAATTCGTTTCGCCATTTTTCAATGAGAATCTTTGGGGGATTCCATGAATCTGGAAACAAGGCTGGCTGCATACATAATGTCAGGCCTAGTTGCTGTAAGATACAACAAACTGCCTACTAAAATTTTGTACAAAGTAGAGTCCATTGTAGGACCTTCATCATTCTTGCTCAATTTTGTGCCTAGTGTTATGGGGGTTTCTGCTGGATTGCATTTTTCCATGTGAAATATTTTGATGATGTCTGCTGCATACATTTTCTGACAGACAAAAATGCCTTTGGTTGATTGATTAACCTCAATCCCGTGCTGATCTGTTTTGGTGTAAAGAGTTGGCTCATTTTGGCTTCTGCTGAAACCACTTTTGATCAGGTAAGTGTCAATTCTGCTGTACCAAGATCTTGGAGCTTGCTTTAAGCCATACAAGGCTTTCTTCAATCGATATAATTTGGCTGGCTACTCTTGGACTTCAAATCCCAGTGGATGATCGACATACACCTCTTCTTCTAAAAAACCATTCAGGAATGTTGACTTGACATCCATCTGGTATACTTGCCATTTGTGTTGGGCTACTATGGCCAATAGAGTTCTGACAGTGTCTAACCTTGCTACTGGAGAAAAATTTTCACCATAATCAGTACTAGGTTGTTGTGAGTATCCTTTGGCAACAAGTCTTGCCTTGTGTTTTTCAATCTGCCATTTTTTATTGAGTTTAGTTTTGTAAACCCACTTGACACCAATACTTTTCTTGTGACTTGGCAAATCAACAAGATCCCATGTCTGATTTTTCTCAATGGAGTCAATTTCTTGGTTCATGGATTGAACCCAATGTGGCTCCTTAGCTGCTTCCTTGAAAGATGTAGGTTGACATGACATTAAAGCAAAAAGGTTGTGCTGTTTAAAGTCATCCAACTGTTGATGGATTTCTCTCAAACTTCGAGTTCTCTGATTTTGTGGTTCAAAGAATGATTCTCTGCTGGAAGTTGAGTTGTCCTGAGAATTTTCAGGTTGTCTTTGTACCTTCAATCTTGGAAGAATAGTTTGAGGTACTTGCTGTTCTGAATTTTCTGCGTTTTCAGAACTTGGCAGCAATGGATTTTGACTGTCCATTTGTTTATTTTCTGAGTCATTCCAGAATTGATTTTCCAGAAATTTTACATCTCTACTGAGAATTGATTTCTTTGAGATTGGATTGTAAATCCTGTAAGCTTTAGATGTTTCACTATATCCAGTGAAAATACATTTATCACTTCTGTCATCCAATTTCTTCCTTAATTCGGAAGGTGTGTGAGCGTATGCTATGCATCCAAATGTCCTTAGATGTGCAACATTTATCTTTGTCCCACTCCATGTTTCTTGAGGGACTTTCATCTTTAGACTTGTGGTTGGAGATCTATTCAAGAGATAAACTGAGCATGCTACTGCTTCAGTGCAAAAGTTATTTGACAGAATTTTCTCTTTGAGAAGTGTTCTTTCCATATTCATTATTGTCTGATTTTTCCTTTCAACCACTCCATTATATTGTGGAGTATACCTAGCTGTTGTTTGCATGATAATGCCTTGTGATTTGCAGAAATTTGCAAATTCTCTGGAGTTGTATTCTCCTCCTCCATCTGACTTGAGTGCTTTGATATATTTGCCACTCTGTTTTTCAGCTTCTGCCTTGAATTCTTTGAATTTTGCAAAAGTTTCAGATTTGTGTTTGAGAAAATAGATCCATATTTTTCTACTGAAATCATCAATAAACATTAGAAAGTAAAAACTACCACCTATTGACTCTGTTTGCATTGGTCCACATAGGTCAGTGTGAACAAGTTCAAGATGTTGTTTGGTTTGAAATGAAGACTCTGGAAAACTAGTTCTCTTATGTTTTCCAAGTATGCAAGACTCACATGGGGGAATTTGCTCTTTAAAGATGGGAAGACCTTTGACCATGGAGTGTTTCTGAAGAAGACTTAGACTCTGAAATGGTAGATGTCCAAATATTGTATGCCAAACCATTGTTTCATTCAGGGTAGATGCACTTTGTGCATATGGTTAAATTAGATTTGCAGTTGTGAGTGTAAGCGGAAACATCCTATTCGGAGTCATGGATTTCAGAAATTAATTTTCTGTTGGGGTTTTTGTCGCATATCTTGCAAGATGCTCCCTCAAAAAGAAACTTATAGCCATGTTCAATGAGCTGTCCTACACTTAGCAAATTATGTTTCAGATCTGGAACATGATAGACATTGTTTATGTCTTTCTTTACATTATGTTTAGTAAGAATAGGAACAGTTCCTTTTCCTTGAACTTTTTACTAAAGAATCATTTCCAAGTGTAATATCAGATGAGAGTGAAGAATCAATGCATGAAAGTAAATCTTTGTTACCTGTCATGTGATTGCTGCATCCACTGTCCAACAACTAGATATCTTTAGGTTGTTGTTCAGTCTTGTGGCACGAAAGAAACATACCTCCTGAGTTTTCTCCCATGTGATTTGACACATGTGCTCTGCCTGAAAGCTGATCTGTTTTCTTCTTCCTGCATTCAGATTCATAGTGCCCAGACTTTTTTGCAGTAATAGCATTGTATGCTTGATTTCTCATTTGATCTTCTCCCTCTACCTCTTTGAGGCTGAAAACTTTGATTCTGATTCAGATATTGTTGTCTGTGTCCTCCACTGGAATGAGGATTACTGTGACTGCGCCCTCGTTTTTGGTGACCTCTGCCTTTTCCTTTGCTGAAGGAGAATTGAGTTTTGAAAACATTGGTGATTGACTCATCTGTGAGATGCAGTCCGGTCTCATGTGTCACCAAATAACCAATTAGTTCATTTATTGAAAAACTTGACAGATCCTTGGATTCAAGGATTGCTGTTACAACCATTTCGAATTTCTTTGGTAAGCTTCTGAGGATTTTCTCAACAATGCGTTGATCAGTGATTGTTTCTCCAGTCAATCTGATCTGGTTCACGATGCCCATGACTCTGGTCATGAACTGATCCACATTTTCGGACTCTGTCATCCTTAGAGTCTCGAATTGCGTTCTCAAGGTCTGCAGTTTAACTGTTTTGACCCTGTCATTTCCTTGGTAGGAAGGTTTAAGGATGTCCCAGGCCTGTTTTGAAGTACCAGTGCCTGTGATTTTTGAGAAAATCGAGTCATCCACGAAATTTTGAATCCAAAATTTAGCTTTATTTTCTTTGTTCCTCAGTGTTGCCTGAGCAATTCTCTGCGGATTTGTCATGGTAGAAAGGGATGCTGGATCTGGTTCCACATATCCAAGATCCAATGGATCCCAGCACTCTTGTGCTTGCAAGAACGATCTCATCCAAAGAGACCAGAACTCGTAGTTCTTTCCAAGAAGAATCGGACCCTGAGTTGGTCCTAAATTGCTAGACGACGCCATATTTTTAAAAATTTTGTAGAAAAAACAGAAGGAAATTTCGTATTTACCTGTCTCTTTTGTTGAAACCAGGTCTGCGGCTTTCTTGCAGTGATTGCCGATGGCCGAAGAGAGCTTATCGGCCTTGATTGGCCCTTAGTATCCGTTTAATATGACCATGCACTTAAAGGTTAAAGCGTTGCTGGCTTTTCGCGAATCGGGGTATCGCGATGCCTTCACTGGTTCTTTGTTCGTCAATTTTTTGAATATCCGAAATATCTTGGCGCTAACACCTTTTCGAGATTTCACGAATCAAGACTTCAGATGCTGAAATGTCGAGTTTTGCCTTTGGACAATTCAACGGTCTAGATCCTCTGATGAGCTGACGGTCCATATCCTTTCGGGATTTGCGAATCAGTATTCTGCAGGTTTAGAACTCTTGTCCCAGAGTTTCCGAAACCGCGAACTCTGAAATGACGATTTGCCGAAATGACTTTAACTTCAGTTAGCCCCTTGGGCTATCCCTCTCATCCACATGACCTCTACTGATATGACCGCAGTCCCTTTCGGGGTTTCACGACTCAAACGCGCGACCTCTTGGTCTCTCGACTCCCGAAAAACCGATTCCCGAAATGCCGGTGGCCTTTCCTTGCAGTACTTTCCCCGTGGAAGTAGATTGTTGCCACGCATCCCCTCAAGATGGACAGTCCTTGTTGTTTCGCGATTTCGCGATTTGCGACACCCGATGACAGAAATCCTCTATCAACTTGAAACCCCGGTAGCCGAAATGCCGACGGTTTCTTCGATCTCTGCCATGTGTCCGAAAGAATGGACGACTGTGATATTTTCGGGATTTTGGGACTTTCTCCATGGAGTGTCTTGACCTTTCATCAACAAGACCTCTGATATCCCGAACTTCAAAATGCTGAAAAAATGATGGCGCTTGTATTTGCTGCCACCTGTCCTCTGAGATGGACGGCTCACAATCCTCTCGGGATTTCGCGATTTCGCGTATCGGGATTTTGGAGTGCAATCACCTTTGCTCGTCCAACTCCCGATTCCCGATTTTGAGATAGAATCAGATCGACGGCTCACGATCTATCTCGATCCAACGGTCCAGAATGACTCAGAATTTCGCGATTCGCGAATTCTCATGGCAGTCTTCTGACCTTTACACCTTGAGAGTCAGCGAAATGCCGAGATCTCACCACGTGTCCCTTGATGGACGGTCCAGATGATTTTGTGACTTCGCAAGACGAAATTTCTCCTGTGCGCTTCAGAGGACTAAACCTCGTGCACTTTCTCGCTGATCCAATGACTGTCGGTCCTCTGTGCAAGATCTAACGACTGAAACTCTTTCACCTTTTTCGCGCTCTCTTCGTCCCTTCTGAACTGGTTTCCCGCTTCGGATCCGTTCACAGGACGAATCTTACGGCCTCAATGACTGTTCTTTGCACCTGAGATGCATTCTTTTCTCTTGTGGAAGAAAGATTCGTGAATCTTTCAAAGATTTGAAAGAATTTCATGAGTTCTTTGTTCTCTGCTGCAATTTTTGACAGATTTGAGAGAATTCCTGCAATTATTTAAACGCTTCTTCTTTCTGTAACAATCCTTTACGAATTTGAACAAATATCTGTGAATTCTTCAATGTTTCTGCCTTCTGCAGGAATCTTTAACGAATTCTTTGAGTTCTTCAAATGTTGCTGCCTCCTGCAGCTCTTCTTCGTGAATCTTTTACGAATTTGAAAATTTTGCAATAATCTTTACTGTTTCTCCATCTGCAGTCTTCGCTTCCTCAATCTTTTGAGCGTATAGCGTTCTGCTTCCTCACGTGAGCTTCTTACGCTGATCTTTTGAGAGTATGAATGGACTTCTTCCTCGTGGGAGTTTCCTGCGAGGATCTTTTGAGAGTATCACGGATAGCTCTCCAAGCCTGGTGAAAAAGACTGTGTCGCGTGCTCTCAAGATCCGTGTAAGCTCCGCGCTATTTGAGGATCGTGTTGCTCTCCAGCCTGTGTGAAGAGGCTTACTTTTGAAGCTCTGATACCATGATAAATTGTGAAGCAAGAAATGCAGAGAGAAAGAATAGAACAAAAAACAATATATTAGGATATAAGAAGAAAGTACAATGAGAAGAGTTAATGAAGAACTCTATGAAAAAGTTCTATGCAAAGGAAAATAACTAAGCTAAATAGGCTCAAGCAAATCAATAATAGAAAGTACAACTGGCCAGGACAGCTGGCAGTGTACAGTCAGCCTGTTGAGGTTACATTATATTTAACAGCACTTCCATCTCCGAATTCACAGTCTCTAACCCTCTCCTGGAACCAACGATAGATTATCCTCTGAGGGTTTAATGGATTATTGCAGAATGGTTCTTCGTAGAAGTGTACTAGGCAACGATGGATAAACCAGACCGTCTCCTGAAAGAATCAACCCTCGTGACCTGTGCGTTGGAAGGCTTGCGCCCAACCTCGATTTCTCTTCATGCCTCGCGATTTCAGTGCATTCTCGTTGCGTTTTACCTCATTGTTTACCTCAGCTGCGTTTTACCTCATCGAACACCTCAGCTGCGTTTTACCACAACGAATTCCTATGATGCGACTTACCTCTGTGCTTGGACCTCGGATACCTCCCAGCTACCTCGATGGAGAGAATTTCAGAGTACAACGCAATGTCTCTTTGCCTCCCTCACTTTTTTTGCTGTATGTCTTCAAGGTTCTACGTTTTACACAACAAAATTATTGTTCCATGCTCAATGTTTTACTTGTATTGTTCTGCGATTTCCTCTCTCCCTTCGCAGCATAATTTTCTTAGAATCTGTGCGTTCATCTATCCACTCAGATCTCTAACTTTTAACCACATAAAACTGTGTTTCCCCCCCACTTTAATTTGTTTAAATTCTGGTGATAAATGCCCAAGATTAAAACGTCTAGACCATGCCTTTTACTACTCGTAAATGCTTGCGCCTCCTCCTTCCACCATGAAGATTTGTGCACCTTTGGATTAGGGTCTTGTCATGTTCTCATCTCTAAACCTTGGGACTTTTCCCAACCTAATTAAAGCACTTTAGTATTAATAGTGTAATTCATAGATTGTTAATGCTGGTTGTAGAGTCAATCATTATGAAACGTAATAAGTTAGAAGAAGTAGCATATCTGTTTATGTAACTAAGACGTCATGTTAAGGTTCATTAAATAAAGTCTTTAGTTGATTATGTATTAGTCACTTGGAAAAATTAGATTTTATACGCTTCTCTCTCTATCTATATAAGATGAGATAAAATGACAACTTAGTAATGATAGGGTCTTAGAAAAATAAAATCTAGGATAAGGAAGTGATTGAAAAGACATTATTGATTAGAATAAGAATATGTTTAGTTGATGGTTGTTTAGAACGTCTTCGCTCAATTCCATCATGGGATTTAGGTTTTGATGCATTTAGACTTTTGCGCCCACCAATTTATGTGTTAAATGACGATTTTAGAGTTTGGCTTCCTGCGCTTACGTATTTTTATGGTGGATTGATTTTAGAATTTTGTGCAATTAAAAAGTATTGGATGTAGCTATCCTGCGTCGATGATTAGCTTGATTGATATTAGAGTGCTTTCGTTTATAGATTTCACATAATGTATGATCGTTAAGATTTGGACTTCTGGCGCAATGAATTTCATGCCCTGTATGATGGTTTAGAAATTGTTTATGTTTACACCTTAGTTCACTATTGTGCTTGTCACAATGTGGTGGTATGATTTCCTTATGATTGGATCATTTGTGCACAAAGATCGATAAGTAAATATGTTAACTTGGCATTGGATCATGTTCTTACCTTGATAATGATGTTGATTTTTGTAATTTGATGAATGATTTAATCGTGCACCTGGAAGTTAAGTAAATGTTTATTTGCGCCTAAAAATTTAAATAAGTAGATGATTACACCTCGGGTTATGTCATTGCTGAGTATTTAAGTTCTCTTGCGCCATGAAATTTGTATGTTKCATGTTGGGTTATTATAATGCCTTGTGCTTGGATGATCGACGATGATGTTATTTAGCTTAGTCGGCTTGGACTTGATTGTGTCGATTGTGATGCAGACACCTCCTTGTTCCTCAGAACAATCGTCAGCCCTGAGACCTTAAATGCTCAAAATCGATGAGAACATGGGCTTGAGCGTTGCTTATGTGTTCTGAAGGTCCTAACCATGCACGGTAGGTTGGGTGGGTTAGTCATTTTATAATTTATCTCATGTGTGTTGTCTTAAATTGCTCCAAGCTTGATGTGTTGTCTACTATGCTTTTTATGTTTATGTGTCGCTATCCTTCGTTGATGCATTGATTGCATTTTTTGTACTTCAGTGATGAGTAGCGAGTGTAGTTGTTCATTATGATGGTGTCGAGTTATGTTGCTACGATTATTATTATTGACATTATTTTTCTAATGTTTAAAAAAAAAAAAAATACCGGGTTGCACATATTTTAATGATTGTTAAATCAATTTACAATGATAAATTTCTGAGTAAATAGGTACTCATAAATTGATTAAAATGCATAAACAAATCAAAATATGAATGACAGATGTAAGCAATTATAATATCATATATCTCATCAGATCAACAAAGAGCTGCATATAAAACAATGGTGCCATTACATGCCAATCACTAGTCTAAATCTTCAAAACAAAAGAGCCAGAGTATAATCAAACCAATAAGAATATCTGATGAAATACAATCATAGAACCTCTGCATCTTGTGATTTGTCCTTACAAAATGATTCTCCAACAGTCCTTCTAATACATCAAGCTCGGTTGATAGAGAGCAAATCCATAATAGTATAAAATCTGCCTCTACATACGAGATTTAATCTCAGAAAAAAAATCCTTTCGCTTCAGATCTGAATTGAAATCTGTTTCTACAGGACAGATTCCCTTTACAATAGTGCAAAGAGTATCCCTTTCTGCAGAAATTGGGATCCCCCCTTAAAGTGTACATTCATGCTCCTTTTATAGCCAATAAGAGTTTGTTTTCCTTCTTTCACAATGAGTTATCGTTCATTTTTTTTTTTGGAGTTCTGCCAATTTTAGTAGATCGATGGCGCCCTTTTCTATGGTCTCCTGTCACTGTAATGTCTCTTAGCGATCTTTTGGAAACTCTATCGAAAACCAGTTAGCTAAGTCAATAGAAATGATCTCTGCGATTTTGGTGCTTGAAACTTCCCTTCACCCAATATCTGCGATTTAATTCTAGATGCTACCAAGTTGTTCCATCATCTTCTTGATACGCTTTATCATCTTTTGCCATCTCGGGATATCATATTTGTTTATGCGCTGAATACCATAACCTACGCTATTGCAAGTTGGTTCCATATCTCCTTCGTGATCGTTGGCAGAGTGATGCGTTCTTGAAACTGCATGTAGATTCTGGCAGCTTCTAGAAAACCCTATTGAGCAAGTAATTTAATTATCACATAACTATTTTGTTGTTGAGCGAATCGATTGCACTATTTATGGTTCACGCCCCTCTTCTCGATTTACATGGATTTACGTGCTTTCATGTCCTTTACCAGTGCGATATGCACGTTATGGTCAAAAACCTATATTAAAAAAAAATATATTATGAAAATTAAAAGACAATCTAAAATATTTTCCTATCTCTTCGATTAATTGCGACTTGTTCTTCTCTGCAAAATGAAGATATCTTTCTTGATTTATTTCTTGGATCCACAAGTCCCATCAATTCCCAAAGACAAGAATATTTTTGTTGGTTTTCACCAATCATATCACATAAATTATTCATATCTTAAGGAAGAAGAGATATCTTGATTGGCGATATTCGCTAGGCCCTCGATCATAGCACCTTGAGATCATTCTTATGTTGATAGACCAACCATCTCAACCCTTTAGGTTGACACGTAATGATTACATGGTGCAATCTTCTCAACGATCTTTATAATCTTATGTACAATTATTTCTGCAGAGCTGCGTGTCAACATAAGTTAAGTTAGCATTCAATAAATAATTATTATTATGATTAATAAAAATCAATGTTATTGATAAGGCTTGTGCCGAGTAAAAATAGGATCAAAAATGTCAAAGGATTTTGGATCCAATGTCCTCATCGAAAATTTCGCTGGATCTTATCGTGATTGACCAAGGTTTCTTCTTGGTGATTTTGTACAGATAATATATCTCCTTGATTTGATGCGCATATTTTTTTTATTTTTTTTACAAGAAAATGTAAGTCTCCACTTTAACTTCGGGGGCTAGCCCTCGTACAAAATTTTATGGTAATTTATCAAATTTATCAAATCCCTCGGTTCCTTCTAATGATAGAACTTCTTTGTTTAGCAACACTGTTTTGTTAGCGTCTTTATCTGTTTCGCCATTTAATTCTCTCAGTATATAGAATAATTGGATTGATTGGAAAGTGGTCATAAGGAGTTTATTTTTCTTGAGAATTTTCCTGAGCCTTATATGACTGGTAAGTTTCTTAGAAGAGAGGGCTTGAATAATGATACGAGAGTCTCCAAAGACATTGGGGTCTGTAATGTTCATGATTTGGGCTTGAGACAATCCTTGCCAGAGGGCTAAAACCTCAGCTATGTTATTTGTGTCCTTGCCGATTCCTCAAGAATACGAGAGTACCTTTATTTTCTCGGGATCAATAATCACCCCTCCCCCGACAGCCTCACCGGGGTTTCCTTTAGAAGCTTAGTCGAAGAATAGACTATGCCTTTGAGGGGATTTGCGCCACATTGTAAAGGT
>JASDQU010255299.1:0-16040 GCA_032191745.1 Picea mariana | reverse complement strand
CGACAATATAATCAACGAGATAGGTGTTTTCACATTTGCAATTGTGAAAACTGAGTCGAAATTGAATTGTAATGGTTGAAAAAACGAGACACATGTCCATTAACACAATGCGACAATGATTTGTCATGATACCGCAAGGGGTGTAGGCAGCTTTCGAGAGTAATCGAAAAAAAAAATGGGTTGGCTGCCAACAGGTCTGAAAAATTATAAAATAATACCCAGGAGATCTCTTCTAGCCAATGGTGACTAGAGTATTCATTTTTGGTAAGTAGTCTACTTTGTCGAGAAAATGGTTAAAATTATACCAAAATAGACATCCTTTCAAAGCCATTTAACGAGTGTGAAAGAGACAAGTCCACTGGAAAATATTTTCATATTTTTGGTTGTCAAAAAAAATATTAACCAAGACTTGGAAGGAGTCCCATAGGTAGTGGTCATAATTACATTGAGTAAGAGAATGGTGTTCAAATGAAAATTCATATTGGGACTATAAGTTACTCTCGGACCTATGGAATAAATTATGCATGAGAACCAAATGACAAAAATGTTCTAACTAGGGTACCCATGTTTGGTGAGTCTCTCCAAGTTAGCAACTACACTTCTAGTAGCAGCAAGAAAGTTGTGTGTCACTAAGAAATGGGCTCATACCTAGGGCATGTGAATCATGGTCATATTACTATGCAATAATGCAAAGTGGGGTGAGAACTTATCTTATATGCTAGTGATGGAAAATACCTTCTAGAGGCACAAACAGGCAACAAGATGCTGGAAATTCATAAAAACCCTGGACAAAACTAGTTCAAACCAGGTCTTTCACTGTAGTATTAGTCCACATGGTCAAAAATAGGACATATAGGGTAAACATATATAAATTGGAAGTAAATTATCTACTAATAGTAAAAATAAGAGTTTTTTACCATATCATTTGAGTTTTTCATCCACATAGTGATTTTGAGGCCATTTTACCCATGATCTTCCAATGACGATTTAGAGAGCTACAATCAATCGAATCAGAAACTGTCTAGACGAAGTAAGTTCCTATCTTATTCTCTTCAATTTCCATGGTTTAATAATTAGTTTTAGTGTTCAAATTTCATGTTTATAAGACCATAACTTGGAAACTAGGGTGTACACGGGCTAGGGTTTATCGGGTCATGTACACAACTTAATGTATGTGTGAAAAAAATCCTTCCCATGTACATCATTCCCTATACATGGATATCATAAGGGTAGCCAACATACAACTCTGCAAAGAAGGTTTGTATTGAAAGTTGATTCCAAATTTTATGTTTTCTTTGTAGCATTGTTATTGAATGGAGAGAAATGGACCACGAGGACATTGATGCTACAATGGAAAGAGATATGAGGGCCCAAAAATATTTTCAAAGATGTGGAATCTATAAATTTAGGGCCATAAAATGAATGAAGTCTTGAGTGAGGTTATTCCAAATATTGATAAAATATTGGGATCCAAATATTGAGGCCTTCAATATCAATGGGAAACCATTGAGAATTAAAGTAGGCGAGATATATTTTTTCACACGATTGTATCACTAGGGTGAGATGGTAAATCTCAATACTCGAGGGGATGGTGGGGGAGGACTATGGAGGAGTACATCACCACCTACTTTTCTATAGGAACAAAGAAATTAGGGATCCAACTCCCTATCAGGGAAATTGAGAAGGCGAGTCTAAATATCACCGTTTTAGTACTCACATGGATATCAAGGTAAACCTCATTTCACCAGCCATCGAGGCCACTCATGTTCTATGTGATGGAGTGTTTAAGACCCACAATTTATGATTGTTGCACCTCACTATTGACCAACATGAAGAGCCATTTGATGGAATGCAAACTCGGGAGAATGAGGAATTTCGGTTTCACATCCATATTTTGTAGTTTTTTCTTTGAGAGAATTCCATCTTTGAGAAAAAGAGTAGATATTACTCCACATGGACTATGTTATCTGACCATGCCATGATGGACTGAGTTGATGAGGAGGCTAGGAGGTTGTAGAGTGAAAACCCCATACAATGATGAGTTCTTTCATTGGTGGCAACGATAGATCATAGACATCGATGACTATCACTATGAGGGGATATACTACTAAGCAGACCGTGACATGCCATTGCCGTCAAGATCCTCTTTTGGAGAGATCGGTGAGGATTGATTTTTATATATTTCATTTTTTTGTGTGTTTTTGGATTTTATGAATGCAAACAAAACTGCAAAATATTTTGTGTGGTATCATGTATTAACAATTATTTTCTTACACAGAAGTAGGTATGTGACGATAAGAAGGGTAAACACTACATTAGAATAGGGGCCTATGAGATGAGATCGTAGGAAAGGACATGGAGAGAGTTCTCTAGAATGTGCATGGAAACCTATCTCGTCTGACACATATGATTCCTATGGTCCAGGTAGAGGATCTATCAGAGGCGATGTAGAGGAAGGTTGTGGGTATACCCCATGTGTGGGTGAGACTCTTCTTACATATTGCAAATGTCATAGTGTTCTATCATGACATGCGTATGGCACCACAGGATTTCATTCCATGGTTATGTGATGTACGAGTCATATATGTTTGTTGAGGGCATATGCCCAATTTTGTACTATGACACCATATTTTTTGGACTTTAAAGGATGAAATATAAAAAAAAAATTGGTGTTGAACTTTACTTGTATAACTTACAATTGATGAATGTAAGAGTGTGTTTTTTATTTACTTAGTTATGTGAGAAATGCCTATATAAAATGTAATTATCATATGGACTAGATACTTGATGAGAACTTCTAGGGATGTGATTATAAGTAATAAAATAAAAATATCATTCCAAAATTCATACTCGTAGGAATCATCGATGTAAAGTAGGATATCACACTCGGTAACTGTCGTTTAGCTGACATACAACTAACTAAGATTCTATTCGAACTTATAAATATCGTACACAATGTGAAATGGCACCATGTAATATCTCTATAACAATGTTATAATCAACCAGATTATTCGTTGATGGCTCCATAAAAATCCCATCTAAGGACACTAGTTTTCCCTTAGGTGAATAGATAACCCAAGTGACAAAAGCCATGTTCCACAAATGATGACTTGCATTGTCTATGATGGCCAAAAATAAATAGCTCGCAATATATTTTGGGTTGTCACAAGCTTGGATAAATGAACACCACATGCCCCAATGCAAAATTCATTAATAACATTCTCATCCTCCTTGTGATTCAAACAAAAATTTAAAATATTGTCTACCCCTCGACAATACGATGTGTCTCTGATAATAAGGTAGTTCTTATCTTGATGACGTATATGTTGTTGATCATCTCTTGATAGATGTTGGGGAAGATTAAGAGTTTTAAGGTAGATTAGAATATGTCCATACCAGTGGTCGAAAGATGAGCTGAGGAAGATATGTTCATTCATGAATGAATCGTCATGAAAAATATCCTCATCTAGTCTAGAGAAGTTTGACATCATTTCCACAAAAAATATTGATTTCTTGGATTTCATGAAGGAAATCGAGATCAATTCTTGCAAAATAACAATCCACTTATTCTCTTTCCCCCCTCTGATAGGCCTTGTAAGGATGTTTTGAAATGTATTGATATCAAAAACCGTGGTAGTCTTGCAAAGTTAGATATAGTGACGCAATATCTGAACTGTTGTTATGTACCAAATAAATGAATACATAAATATCTCAATAGATCGAAAGATATATGAATACAAAAGCACCAAAATAGATATAGAAGAACAATATGCAAAATCATTTTTATTACTATCAAATCCTTATGGTAGGGAAACACCATACAATGAATCATATTATGGAAGGGATCCTCTCATGTTCACTTGCCTCTTCAAGGGGGCTTCCTCTTAATGAGATTCATCTCCAAATACAATATTTCTCTTCATATTCCCTTACATTGCTTAAACCTATTTATATACTGCTACCATCACCTAAGAACATTCAAGAGGAGGAATCTTCTAGGAACCTTCTAAGAAGTCCTCTTACATTTAAATATCTAACTACCCATTTATTATATCTAACTACCATAGTGAGCCTTATTTAATAATATAGTGGACCTATTCCACCTTACATTCAATGGCCTCCACTATTATCATTATGGGCCCTCTAGGCCCCCCCACTACCTCTCTAGCTACCTAACATACCATCCCCCTTATGAAAATGTTGTCCTCAACGCTTGATGTACAACCATATACTAGGGTCCCAATGTAAGTGTGGACCATAGTGATGAAGTAGAATAGAGAACCAGTGTCCCATGGATAAGTGTGAACCATAGTGATGAAGTATACTAGAGAACGAGGGTCCCATTGAGAAATCAAAGCCACCATGTTGAAGTGGTCTAAATGCCATTGTAAACTGGGGGCCCATGTCCAATTGCTCATGCGAACTCCACACATAAGATATTGGCACCCAATAATCAACTGAAAATTATGATCCCAATACTGACACCTATCATGTGGAACTAAATAAGAATATCTAGCCACATAGTCGGAAAGGGTCAACACTGAATCTGGAAGGAACATTACCATTGTAGAATATGCATGTTGGACGTTGGTAATCATAACTAGCTCATGATGTGGGACATTTATTTTCTCTACAAAAGAGGGAGTAGATTCATCAAATAAAATATGGAAGTGGTTGTCATCCCAGAAATGACAACTATCCATATAACAATCATCACAATCGGCCTCAAAATCATACCAAGAATATATTTATTGATTACATTCATCCCTGAGGTCCACCATAATAAATGCCTCCTACATTCTATCCAATGAATATTGAATACCACAAAAACTATCACTAAGGCCATCAATGAGGCCATCTACAAAGTCATCCAATCTGTCATTCAATGTGTCAAACAATTGGGCTTTGAATGCTTCAGTAATCTATAGATTTTTTTTGAGGGTTTGAGAAGAAATAGTCATATGAGCACCCTATGAAAATTTATGAACTATGAAGTACCGCCACTATCACGAAAAAATCCAAAAAATAGAACAATAAATTACTGTATAAAGTCATGGCATTTTCCAGAAAAACCCTGAAAAACTATTGAATTTAAAATGCTCATAACTTCACTTCCCAGACTCCGTTTCAGCTGATTTATTTTTTGAAATTGGGTGAAATTGTGAAAGGAACTCAGATATGTAATTTATTTTCGGCAAATTGGGCATCCAACTACTAGATAAATTTAAAAATTCATGCGGTCGTCCACGGAAAAAATCCTGGAAATTTGTAGATTTTAAAACTTCAATATCTTGACTTCCAACACTCCATTTCGTCCTTTTTTTTTTTTCAACTTGGGTGTTTTTCTGAGAGAAACTTAGATATACACCTTGTTTCTATAAATTTTTCACATAAATATACCTAAAATTTCTAGAATGTCGTGGGCCTCCTTTTTCTTCTTCGAAAAAAAAATCTGCAAAAGTAAAAAATAATTGCCCAGAATGTCTACCCAAGAAAGTGATCTGATACCACTTGTTATGTACCAAATAAATGAATACACAAATATCTCAATAAATCCAAAGATATGTTAATACAAAATCACAACAATAGATATATAAGAACAATATGCAAAATCTCTTTTATTACTATCAAACCCTTAGGGTAGGGCAACTCCATACAATGAATCCTATTATGGAAGGGATCCTCTCCTGTTCACTTTCCTCTTCGAGGCGTCTTCCTATTAATGAGATTCATATCCAAACACAATATTTATCTTCATGTCCCATTACATTTCTTTAACCCCTTTATATAGTTCTACCATCACCTAATAACATTCTAGAGGATGAATCTTCTATAAGTAGAACCTTCTAAGAAGTCCTCTTACATTTACTATATCTAACTACCAATTTAGTATATCTAACTACCATAATGGGACCTATTTAATAATATAGTGGACCTAGTCCACCTTACATTGAATGGCCTCCACTATTATCATTACGGGCCCTCTTCCCCCCTCCCCACTACCTCTCTAGCTACCTAACAACTTCATGTACATAGAATAAGGCTAGCTTCTCTACATGGGAGTATTTAATTTGAGGACCAAATAGATATTAGCTAAGGTAGTAGATAATGTGCTCATGGAGCTCATCATCCTATTCAACAAGAAACATACTGTTTGGACCCAAAATTGTTGCTTTTCCACTATATCTTTTTCCCTTTCAACCTTAACATTTCTATGCTAAATGCCTACTTTAGTTCTTGATACTTGACCCTTTTCCCCAAGGTATGAATCATTGATCTTTATTTGATATTCTTATTTACTTCACATGTTTGATTGGTAGTATTTCTCATATTTTACCCATAAATGTGAAACTAATGATCAAAATGTGTAAGACAAACAACACTTGAAGAAAGATCGTTGTTATTACACCAATTGTTACAGATGTGTGCTAGTCCTGCATGTTGTTACATGACTACAACAACTATGCACCTTTCCTAGAAGTTGTCACAATTGTTACAACAGACGACCATAAATCCTAGAAGCTGTTACACAAATTGCAACATATGCACACCAATCCTAAAAGTTTTTACCCTCACTGCAACAGATGGCCATCGATACTGAAATTTGAATCCTAAAGATTGATCCTCTGTTGTTATACATCTTGGCTCATGCTAATTATTTTTCCTGATTTTGTGAATATGATAAATCTCTTGTATCTTATGAACAATTTGAGAATATGGGATTCTCAAGGTTGTTCTGAGTCCGTTTTGAATTGAATGAATCTGTTTTTAAATAGCAGAGATTTTCTAATCATTGATACTGAAATATAGTTGTTGAACAGAGAGTGAATAAAGAGCATATTGTATCTAAACCCTTTTTGTAAATCAATAAAAAAGTGCATTTATTTTCTTTAACCTATTGTATCCTATTTTTGAGTGGATTCAATGAGAAGGAAAGGGCCCATCTTCCTCACAGACTCCCCTCTATTTTGAGTTTTGGATTAGTTACTTTGATTTGTGTGACTAATATGCTTAGCATTCTTAGAGTACAATTGTTGTTACAGTTCAGTCCCTTTCTGTCAAATGCGCATCAGTGTGTCTCATGAGAATTAGAAGTCAAGTGTTGTATACTTCTAGAGAATTGTATTTATGCACTAGGTAAAACTCTGCTTTCAAGTATAAGTAGTTAGAAGTGTGAATTTCCTTCCTACAATTAAAGTAGATTTATTTTCGGCAATTAGCACATAATTCCCTTCTGCAAGAATAAAATAGAAAATTAGAATAAAACAGATAATCCAGGATTCTTATACACATCAATTTAGATTTCGTTTATGTAAGTGTGATTCCAATTCTACAACAGTAGATTAGAACTCCAGTTGTGTTGATAACTTGTGTTAGTGTTCAGTTTTTCAAAACTTTGTTCCTTCCAATACTACAACTTGATTAGTGTTTTCTTTCATCAATCTAGCATATACTATGCACAATTATTTTTCAATAACAAAACTTCCCTGGTTTTGACAATTTATATTGAACACCTCAATTATCTATTTATTTAGACAATTAAAGTGTTGAACATTTTAGCATCGTTGCTGGGGAAGATAATTAGAGATTCTTGTAAGCACATTAGTTTTATTTTCTTAGGAATGATTAGTCTGCATGAATTGAAGAACAAGAGGACGTATCCCCAAAAATACTTACCCTACAGGTACCAGAGGACGTGGAGGAAGGATCCCTTCACTGGGAAGGCCAACCTTTGTTGATGAGATTATAGATACAGCAGATTCTTCTTCAGGATCTATCTTTCACCCTTCAAATCCTCCAAGAATACATATTCCTCAGTCATCAGAATTACCCCATTTTGAGACATCGTTTTTATCAGGGGCTGAAGCTGAATATTTTTCACCAACAAATCAACAAGCAACATTGGATAATATTGAAGATCAAGAAAGTGTAGTTTGAAATAGGGAAAATCTAGAAGAAGTGGTTTATCAGATCAACGGACAGATAGTCACTAAAGAAGAGTGTGACACTATCCATATTGAGTGGAGAGAAAGAGAACATATGGAAAATCAAGGGGACAATGAAGAAGAGTTCCACCATGAGAATATAGAAAACAATGAAGATCAGGCAAATGACAAAAATACAATCTCTACCCTGGTCTTTCCTATTTCTGATATTCCCACTCGAGGGATAGATCCTATAAAAAACATACCTCTCTCATCTCTGCCAAATTTTCATGGATTATCTACAGAGGATCTAGATGAGTTTATGCTTGAATTTGATATTCTAGGTAGAAGTTATGACTACACTAGCACTGTGCAGAAGCTTAAATTGTTTCCAGCTACATTGAAGGGTAATGCATTAAGATGGTTCATGAGCCTTGGAGGAGAGAATATTTCAACATGGGGAGAAATGAGGCAGCTTTTCCTGAATAAGTACCAAGACTACTATTGAACAAGGGAACGAAGAGAATAATTGTTTAAAATGTCTCAAAAGGAATACGAAACCCTTGAAGATTTTGTGGAGTGACTCCTATATAATCTACAAAGGTTTGGACATCTTGATGTGAGTAAGTACATTCTAAAAACTATTTTTCTAAAAGGAGTTAGAGATGATTGTTTATATATGTTGAATATGTTGGGCAAGGGATATATATATAAGGAATCCTATGATGACATTGTAAATCTTTGTAAGAGACGCTCTCGAGGATCTACAAGGAATAAGTTAGCTACTAGGGATACCACTTTTTCAAGGGTACATAAATCAGCCAATGGAGGGGAAACAAGAGAAGAAATAGGTAATTTGTTAGAAGATTTCAAAACAGAGATGATTAACTATTTTTCTTCACAAATTGATACTCTGCAGATTAAATAGAAACATGTAGAAGAAGAAAAGGAATTGTCTGTTTTCTGTCCAAAGTGCAGAGACAAACATACAAAAAGGGAGTGCCCACTGAACAATGTTTAGGTATGTCTTATTTGTGAATTGGATCATCCCACTAACAAATGTACCTCCTTACCAGGTGTAAAAGAATCAATGAAGGAGACTAATGAGGAAGTAGAGGTTTCCTATCTAATTACACAGAGGAGACAATGGAAGTCACAAGGTCAAAGTAGAAACCCTCAATTCTCTCCTGCAACACTTAATTGTTGGAATAATGTAAACAACCAACTTCAATATGGCCAATTAAATGACCCCTCTCCAAATCAGATTCACCCTCCTTATTAGGATCCTAATGCATGGTTACCTATGCCCCAACAATAAAATCACCATGGGAAATGTAACCCATATTGGAGAGGCCCTCAAAAACAACCTATTTATCAAAACCATCACCAACCGAACCCCTATAAACAATAGTTCCAACCTCAGTACCAGCAACAACAACTACAATTACCTCTCAATGCACCATAGAACAATCCTTCCTTGTGACCTCAGATGCCTGTACAACCTAACCCAAATCCAAATAATAAGGCCATTCATAATATTGATATACACAATGTGTTAGCTCTGTCTATTACTCCTATGCCTTGTTATGAGATAAAATTGAGATCTGGGAGAATAGTCGAGCCAATAATTGAAGATGCTCCATCTTTAGAATGAGACAAGGAATCAAGGGAAAAACCATCCACTGATACAGAAGAAATTGACCAACCAATCATAGAATTAGCAGATCCCCCATTCCTTGAAAGACTATAAATTACCAAAACTGTGGAATTACCATCCTTCAATCTCTTAGGAGAATTGCAGAATTTGCATGTTAACATTCCACTATTGAGGGAGATTAGGGATGTCCCTATTTATCTGAAGATGTAGGAACCTAAATTAATTAAGCCTAATAAAATTATTAAATTTAAACAGGTAAGATTACTTTGATGCATAAACAATAAGTAATTTCTTTCATTCATCATATAAGCAGTAGAAATTTAAATAACAGCATGCTAATAATTATAAATAACCATCACATGTTCATGAGAATGCGTACATAAAAATACCTCTGTCTGATGCTAAATTCCCAACCTCTGATTGTCCTTTCTGTTGCTCTGCCCAGACTCTGCTTGATGCTCTGACCAAATCCTGGCTGATGCTTTGACCAAACCCTTATCAAAACCGACTAACCACCCAGCCAGCTACGAGTAGCCTATCCAGCTCCCTAGCTCCAGGATTTTGTGAGGATTCCTGGCCCCCGAGCCCAAAATTCCCAGCAACCTGGTGCCCCCTGTAACAGTTCCCCCAAACTCCAAACCAGAAAATATCCACACCAGGAAATACAGTCCTCCCCTCAAAATAATGCTTCCTCCCCAAATTTTCATAATGCTCTCCCGTAATCCTCTGCCTAGTCATATCCCCTTCATTCACCACCTCCTCCTTCATTTAATGCCACCCAACTTATCCCTCCATTTACTACCTTATCCCTCCATTCAACACCCTATCCCCTGTCATACGTAAAGTTTCATAATGATTTGAATTAAAGTTATTAATCCCTTTAATTCTTTACCCAAATCATTGAATGTGTTAAGTAATCAATTAATTAATTAATCGACATTTATTAAACAATAAATAAATAAATAATATTATTAATAGTTAATCATTACATAACTAATACACATTAAAAAAATTAATTATTTAATTAACTATACTTAATAAACCCTATGTAACTCTTTAACTGGGGTTGTTACATACACCCACCCTTCATGAAACTTCGTCCTGAAGTTAAAGTATTCTATGATACAAGGGAAAAGAAACATGGTCCACACATTCATAACAAATAACCATCATTATTAGTAAGTAAGCCAAGAAACTCATTCATACTAGTGTACATGCGTAAGAAATGCATGTGTAGCTAGTACATACAAGTCTTGTGCATGTACTAATAATCAATAACTATCACCCTTATAGTAATTTATGTATGCATCCAATCCAATCAACAAGACTATTCTTTTATAAAAGACAATAAACCAATCAAATGTTTGCGAAATTTGTTAATTAAAATTATCTAGTTCAACAATTTTATTTAGACAACTGTGGTTTAGTTACGTAATTATGAATATTCGTATATACACATTTTCTTTTTAGAAGGGAAAAACAATAAATTCCTCCATAAGACAAATCTTCATACTTTCTCAACTATTTCTACTCATCCTTCCTCCCTTACTTACTTCCATATTCCATTCCTATCCTTCCTCTGCTGGACTATCTTGGAGCGTCAACTATATTGACCTAACTCCAAATAGAACCCGTAAGCGGAAGTTTCACTACCTTGACCAAGCTTCCCCAGCAAGCAACTGACATTGATCATCACACATCTAGGGAAGCATGAGCTAACATCGTCCTCCCATGACTTCAAATTTCAAAGGATACACGGTGTGAAATGCCTCCACTCCTCCTAATCATAATTAGGGTCCACACCCTACAATGGAATATACAGTGGCATCGTGTTGGTGGGATTTTTTTCATCGTTTATTTGGTTTTGGGTAGTCTCATCACCTGAAATGCGACACTGGTCCACATATCATAGCAATGCACCCAAACCAATATAATTTCACATAAAAATATTCATACCATAATTTTTCTTGGCTAGTGGTCATGACATCCACTTTCATCATCATTATCCCTTGGCTATTTCATAGCCCATAACCTGCAGATTAGTCTGTAACACAAATGCATGCATTTCTATGCATTATCATCATGTAATTGCATACAATCATAATTTCAATTTGTTATCCCCATACCAACAACTTTAGCATCAAAGTTTTCAAGTTAGAAATAGATCTCATAATATCTCAAAATTCAATTAATGACACCTATTCATAAAATTATCATTTACAAAATAGATTTCATCATATCCAACATCATTCTAATAGCATTTAAACCTTCATAGGATTCTCGTTCATACAATATATTACATATTATCCATCATCCTCAATAAAATTCAAAAATTCATAAAATTTACATTCACATAGCAGATCACATTATATCCATCATCATCAATAACATTTAAACATTCATAAAATTTACATTCTCACAATATATCACATCATATCCATCATTATTCAAACACATTTAAACATGCATAAAGGTTCATATGTCTTAAAAGTTTAAGTGTATCATTTAATAGTTTCACTATGAATAAAAAAAAATATGTAGGCCTCAGGTAATCCTGGCTATCAAAGTCAAATGGTGGTGTTATATACACCCAACATTCGAGAAACATATTCTCGAGGTGGTCAAAAAAGTGAGGGATAGTTTCTTCATAATGTCTCGGCATCTTCCCAAGTAGCAGATCTTGGACTATACTTGTCCCATCGGACCTTAACTTGGTCTACCAGACGGTTCTTGAGCTGTCGAACTCTATGGTCCAATATGTGTAATGGTTCTACCGTGAGAGTTCCCACGTACGATACCTACAATTCCTTCCAATTTAGTTTATGTGATTCATCAACAACATAATGATGTAAAACATATACATGAAAAACATTATGAGTTTTATGCAAGTGGGGTGGCAGTACGAGATGATAGACAACGGGTCCAATTTTCTCTTGGATTTTGAACAGTCCTATAAATCAAGGTGATAATTGTGTCCCCTTCTCGAACCATATGGTACTCTTATTAGGCTTGATACGAATGAAAAACTGGTCTCCAACTTTTTAACTTCGGTCGGTCCTGCGTGCATTCCCATAAATTTTTTGTTTATACTGTTCTTCCTTTAGTCTCTGCCTAATTTGAATCACCTATTCCTCCATCTCTTGAATCAATTCTAGCCCAACTGTTACTCGGTATTCTAATCTATCCAAACTCAATGGTGTTTTGCATGGCCTTCCATACAGAGCTTCGTAGGTTGGCATTCAGATGGAGCTATGAAAACTATTATTGTAGGAAAAATCTACCAAAGGTAGGTACTTCTCTCACTAGGTTTGATTATCCATGACATACATCCTAAGCATGTCTTCCATAACTTGATTTACCCTCTCAGTTTTCCCATCTGTTTCAAGATGATAAGTTGTGCTTAAGTTAAACTGAGTCCCCAATTTTGAATGCAAACTTTTACAAAACCTAGAAGTGAATCTGGAGTCCCTATCTGAAATGATCTTCTTAGGTGTCCCATGCAAATGGATAATCTCACTTACAAACACATGTGCCACATCAGTGACATCGTAAATGTCTCTAACTAGAATAAAATGAGCACTCTTAGTTAACTTATCAACCATCGCAAGAATGGCATTGTGTCTATGAGATGTGAGCGACAACCCCACAACAAAATCCATAGAGATGACTTTCCACTTGGACATAGGAACATCATGTGGTTGTAGGAGGCCTTCCAAGTGATGGTGGTCGTCTTTCACTTGTTGACACTCTAGGAACTTGGTGATGAAATGGACTACATCATGCTTCATGCCTACCTAGAATAAAAGCTTCCTCATGTCTGCGTACATATTCTTCACACCCGGATGCACACAATAAAGTGCTCTATGGGCTTCCTTCAGTATGATGCTTCGAATATCCCCATTTTCAAGGATTTACATCCTCCCTCGATATCAAAATAGTCCATCTAATTCCAGACTATATCCTTCATACTTTGGATCTAATTACCTCCCACTCTGGAGTTTTGAAGTAAATTTTAAATACCAACTGTCTCCTTGGAGTTGTGTCAACACACATTCCCTCAGATTGACCTTTAAGGGTACCAAGGAGAAGACACATGGTCTCCTACTCAAGGCATCTGTGACCACATTTTTATTTCCCTTGATGTATGAAATACCAAAATTGTACTCACTCATAAACTATCTCCATCGCCTTTTCCGGGCATTCAAATCCCTTTGAGTGATAAGATGTTTTAAATTTTGATGGTCCATTTTGAGCTCAAAGTTTTTCCCCACAAGATAGTGCCTCAAAATTTTCAGAGCTAGCATTACAACTGCCAACTCTAAATCATGACTGGCATAAATATCTTCGTGTTTCTTCAACTTCCTTGATGCATAAGCTATCACTCCTCCATCCTGCATTAGCACATCCCCTAGCCTTTGATTCGAGGCATCCATGTAGACAGTGAATTACTTTTCCATATCTGACACTCATATAATTGGCACACTAGTTAGGAACCTCTTAAGTTCAATGATTGTACTATCACATTCATCTATCCATTCATACCTAACCCCCTTGTGATGCAAAGTGGTGATGGGTTTCGCTATTTTTGAGAATCCTTCCACAAATATCTGATAATAACCTGCTAGACCCATGAAGCTGCTCACCTCAAGGGCATTTTTCAGCACTAGCCACTCCATAATGGCCTTTACCTTTTCTAGGTCCATAGATATTCCTTCATCGAAAATGATATGGCCTAAATAGTGGATATGTTTCTGAAAGAAGGAACAGTTCAACAACTTCCCATACAATTTGTTGTCTCTAAGGAAGGACAACACCACTCGTAAGTGTTCCTCGTGTTCTCTTTCGTTTTTGGAATAGATGAGGATGTCATCTAGAAATACTTGTACAAAATGGTCTAAGTACTTCCAGAATACGCCGTTCATGAGGCTCATGAATACTATTGGCACATTGGTCAATACGAAAGGTACTACGACAAACTTGTAATGTCCAAACCAAGTTTGAAAGGAAATTTTAAGAATATCGCCTTCTTTAATCCTTAACTGGTGATACCCTGATCACAAATTGATCTTTGAGAATACCACTGCTCCTTTCATCTGATCGAAGAGGTCATCTATCCACAACATTGGGTACCTATTTTTCACTGTAGCATGGTTCAAGTCCCTGTAATCTATACACAATCGTAAGGAACCATCCTTCTTCTTTACAAAAATTACTGGTGCACCCCAAGGTGAGACATTGGGCCTTATTAGCCCTAAGTCTAGTAACTCTTTCAATTGCGTTTGCAACTCACAAAGTTTTGGCGTTGTCATCCGATATGAAGTTTTGTAAATTGGTTCTGCACCAGGTTTTAGCTCAATAGTAAAATCGAGCTCCCTCTCAGGAGGTAACCCTGGTAACTTGTTCGGAAAAACATCCTTAAATTATGACAATACTGAGTACTAATCTAATGAAGGTCCCTTCCTTTCATTCACTGCTTCCACTACATATAGTTGACACCCTTGCCTCAAGCATCGCTTAACCTTTATAGTTGAGATAAAGCATAATGACACCTTTCTCCATACACCCTAGATCTCTACTGGTCTTCCTTCATCGTCGACACAAAGCTTCTAACCAATCCATTCCAATGATTAGGTCATATGCCCCAAGAGTAGTGACATATACCTTCAACCTAGTAGTACACACTCCCAGGTCTATTATACAATTATCAACACTAGGTCCTAGCGCTTGTTTTTCCCCCGAAGCCATCTCGACTTGTTTAAAGTAATCATGCTTGTAGGATGCCAACCCACTCTTTTCTAATGCAAATGGCGAAATGAAACTATCTGTAGCACCAGAATCAAATAAAATATTAACCTTGATATGATTTAGCATACCTGATGGCTCCACCACCGTGGATTGATGTTCGGCCTAGTGATTA
Source organism: Picea mariana (assembly GCA_032191745.1). Lineage (NCBI taxonomy): Eukaryota > Viridiplantae > Streptophyta > Pinopsida > Pinales > Pinaceae > Picea > Picea mariana. Next base: position 541 of record JASDQU010255299.1, on the reverse strand, counting down.
TTAACTGCTGTGTAAATATGGTGGCTACTACTTGCTCTTCCCATCAGGGCCTTTCCTTCTCTATGCACAAATCCAAATTGTAACTCTAGGCAATCATGCTGGTAATGGGGTCCTCCACATCCCCAACAGGTGACACGAGATTGAACCTGTGCACTATTCCGTGCATGTCTTTGAAATGAGTTCCTTCCCCTAGAACCCCTGCCCATGCTAGTTGTTCCCTGAGATGGCTGTGGAGTTTCCTGCATCGTTGGTGATGAACAATATGTTGCACTCGCTGCAATTGAAATTGTTAGAAAAACAGGACCGCGGAGCAATAAAATAAAACAAATGCAGAAACAAAAACACAGAAGACACACAATACAAGAGAGACACAGATTTACGTGGTTCACACAGTGTGGGCTACGTCCACCAGAGAAATTGCCAGGTCCTTCCTTTATTATTATCCAGCAAATGAAGGGATGCAACCTACAGCAAAACTCGCTGTAACTTCCTCTTCTTTCTCTCATAGTATCATCTCTCATAATACAATATTCACTCTCAT
>JASDQU010255298.1:0-11656 GCA_032191745.1 Picea mariana | reverse complement strand
TATGTCCACCTCGCAAAGCATTTATATCAGTTGCTTGATAACCTTGATCTGAGAAAGGCGTGGAGGAACCATCACAGAGGAGAGATCGTTGAAGTGTGTACTGTTCTAGTCTCAGTACAACCAATGTTTGGGTATTGTATGCAGTGTGAATATAGTCGATAGTAAGCCACCTGATCATTGAAATTGATGTGTGTTGAATCTACCATCACCATGAGAAAACGGAGTTGAAATTTGCCATCTAAGCACTAATTTGGTTGTTTGTTCACGCTGTCATTAAGAATAATTTGTTGGTGTTTATATATAGCATTGTTGCCACAAGACCATTGATGTTTATTGCAATGCATGGAGGTCACCTCCAATAGGAACAACTATGGCCGACCAAATGGATCTACTTAGAGAACAAGTGAAGATGTTGGCTGGGGAAGTTGCCCTTTGTACAAGCTCCCTAAAATGACTTTCTGAGCAGGCTTCCGACAATCCAGATGATTTACAACTTCAATCCTAGATGAAAAATCTGAAGGATGAGATCCAAGAAAAGAAACGATAGATGTAGGTTCTTGAAAGATGCATGATTGGTTCCATTGAGTCTTCTCCAAAAACAACCAATATAATGGGAAATATGTCACATAATTGATTATAGATGCCTTGCACTCCTCAAAAGTTACTAGGTTACGGAAGAGTACCTCTACGTGGTCTGTGATATTGATCAGAGGAGGAAAAATTATGGCACAAATTTCATCTTCTTAATGCTTCCATCGCATTGATAGAATTTGATCCCAACATTTCTAATTCTATTGCACGAGGGATGCATCTAACGTCATCCACTGTTTTCCAAACAGTTGGGATCAATTCGATAATACTCGGATATATAGCATTTCTAATTTCAAGAATACGCGTCCATATCTTTAACTGTTCTGCAACCATCACACGAGATTGAGATCTTTGGGATCCCAATCCCACAAAATCTCAAGTTGTCCGCCCATTTTCATGGGATGTGTGCTTCAGTTGGGTGAAGTTGCATTTGAGGTTACACGGTTGGTATTGGATCCAGTTTTCACATGTCATTTCCTCCATTTCGCACAGCTCGAAAGAAAAAAAAACAACATTCAATTTCATTCATACATGGATGAACTCTCAACCAAATATAGTGTAAAAAAGAGATCAATTTGTTTTAGCGGCAAGATAATATCATCACCATTGCATAATGACCAAAAATAAATGCTCATTTAACAAATGTTCAACCCTCTTAAGAATATCCGCACGTATCTTTGAATCCTGGTAACATCTTCGAATCTAGTAGCCATGGTTGATATTGCATTCAAAAAGCAGCCATGGCCTTCTAAGTATACTTTTATGAGCCTATTGGTTATATTGGGGGGTGTAGTTGGGTAGGTCACAACTGATTTAGGCTTTACACTGAATGCATATCCATGGGCTTTTTCTTATCAAATCACCATTGTTACAGAGATGGTTGACATCAAGTACATGGTTACAAATCTAGGTCTGAATACATGGGGGTTTGTGTTGTATAACAATTTGTTGTCTCTGATGTTGTCACCGGTGTTATGGATCTTGACTGGGGAGTATGTGGAGGTGTTTTCTGCTGAAAAGGATGCTGGTGTGAGTAGTCTATTGAGATATGATTCCATATTTGTAGTGGGCTTGTCCTGTGTTTTTTTTTCTAGCCATCAATTTTTTAGAAGTAATGGCAGAATTTCCATCTGCAAATCCACCTCTTGGTGTCTTCTTTGTAGTAATTTCCCCACGTCTACAACCTCGATATTATTCTATTTCCTCTTCTCCAGGTTTTGCACCCAATAGATTCCCATTTTATGCATTGCTTGTTGTAGTTCTCACCAGTAAGAAGAATATCGAGAGACTTTCCAACAAAACCAAGGAAAAAAACAATCAATGATGAAACAAGCATGCGCGCGCAATGACCACGACAATAGGTATATGAACACATTTTTTTTTATCTCTTTAACTTGTCACATTTGTACTTAATATCACATTTTATGTTTTATGATGATCTCACAAGTTTTATTGTAGGATTAGTACTAATTTTGATAGCAGGAATGAAGACACTTGCATTCCATGCCATAGTGATTTTCAAGAATTACAAAATTTTTCCAAAAAGCATGCTTTATTAAAAGCTTGAAGGAACTAAATTTTTCATCGCACATGTCATGACGCTTGCCGCTACACCGCCATCTTTCAGAAAACCAATTACACCATGACATGATCATTTACCTTTCTCCTTTGAAGCTTACTCATCATCCATGTCCTGAAGTCCACTTTCCATTGCCTTATCCTTCATGAATTCGCACGTGCCTATATTTTTGAGTTGCATACATCTCTTTATCCTTTCCCACTCATTTTTTCTTGTTAATAAAACTATCCATCTCCCTTTCCATGACTACATTGCCTTGCCATAAACATTGTTGCTACTGAGATCTTTCATATAGTCCTACCAATCTTTTTATCAGAACTCGCATTGACTAATGTGGGATTCCTTAAGGCCTACCTTTCAACGAGTCTTGCCCCATCGACCTCAGCACCTTATTTGGGATATAGACTAGAGTTCCTTTTGAGTACCTGGAGGCTTGCATGCCTTAATGGAAAGTTCTCTCACTGACAATCATGGGAATACATCATTGTCCCTTGATCGTCAAATCTTGCAAGTGGCTCGACATCAGCTCATTCATTCGCACTTTGTAAGATGTACTTAGGTACCTTGGCACGACAATGGTGAGTTTTCCTCGCATTGGTTAACAACATTCATCAATGGACAGTAATCCAATGACTTCTCTCCATGCTCGACATCGACACATCCATTTGCATGATTAGAATTCTACCATTGGGTTTAGCAGCAGGTGAAGACTATACACTTTTCCATGACTCCATCAGTAGTTGCAGTAGTATTTTTTTAGCCATATGAGAGTACCATAGTTCCACTTTCATATTTCCTCTTTTCCATGATTCATCAGCAGCAGTTCAGATTCCTCCACTTCACATTCTCTGATCCAGCAGTGACATCGATCACAGCTACAGTAGCAGTCACCTTTCACATGATCCTGCAGCAGTGACATCTTCCATTCTCCAACAGCCGCATCAGCCATATTCCTATTGCATAGTTCATCAACATGTTGGGTAAGTGGAGGTATGTTGTTTTCTACTCTTTAATCATGCAATTCCTTACATGCTAGAGTGAATGAATTTGGCAAAATCCCTCACCATGCTCCCTTTCATTTTCATTTCTATGATTCAGTTGGGGGGGGGGGACTATATTCGCTATCATCGCTCCATTTTTTTTACCACCATCATTCCATTTTTCATCTCACTTACCATTTACCAACATATTTTTTTCTTCCAATGATACTCTATTTCACTTTTCTTCATAAGCATTGATATACATATTGGCATGATTCACAAATATGTAAAAAGGGATTTCTTATACTCAGTGACATTTCCTTATGCACATTGATAGCTTATCTATTCCACCAAGTAAATGGGTAAATTATTATCATAACAACAGGAGAACAAATAATGAAATGAATGTTGTTTACACAAGAACCAACATTTTATTATCATAACAACAAGAGAACAAATAACAAAATGAATGTTGTTTACACAAGAACCAACATTCTCTATATTCATGGTTGTCACACAAGAACCAGCCATAAGAAAATGTCAGTTGTTACTCATGTAAATCACATCCTATAAATATTCATTATCATCACTCAAAGCCAAAATCCAGATGCCAAAATTTCTTGAGAAGATCCATGCACAGTTGCATGAGGACGTGCAACAAGTTTAGTTGGGGGGTATGTTGGGACTCATAAATGTTGTATTTCCATCCACCTTTCCCTTCATCATTCTTCACATTTCATCACTCCATTAACCTTTCATGATACCATTTTCATAATTAAATATGAGTTTAACCTTATTATTTTCCAAATCATTTATTTTAGTATTAAAAGGGAATTTGTGATTAAATATTAGAAAATTGACATGTTTTCATATATCTCAAAAATGTGTGAGCTTTATCATGTGGAGGAATATGTGAAGGATTAATTCAAAAGACTTCTCGAATACTTCCTCCACCATTTCAAGATGTGAGGTGATAATTAAATCCTAATCCAAGGAGAAGATCATGGAGATTCGGTTGTCATATCTTATCCGAGATATATGAGAGATATGTGTGAGGATTTGAAGGGATTATATTTTGTAATCATGGGAAATGGGTTGAGAGAAAAGTGGATATGTAATTATGAGATGCTTATCTTGTTTTCAAAGATCTCATGTATAAAAGAGAGTGCCCTCTCTTCATGAGGGGGGGGGGGAGAAGAGAATTATTATTATGTAGATTAGAGGAGAATTATTATGAGATAGGTTCTTGAGGAGAATTGTTATGATGTAGATTGGATTCATGAAGAGGCTCCTTTTGTAAACCTACCTCTTGAATATTAATGCAAGTTTGGATTCAGTGATTTTGTCTCTCATAGAAGTTATCATCTGTTGATCTAAAAGCTTCCATGTTGGCATCGACAAGGACCACCGATCCAGCTTGGTAAGCTTATTGTAAATTGTTAGTGTAGATTTTCATTTTATGTATTTGTTATTTTGATTTCATGTTATTTTGTTTGATTTCACTATTTGAATTTGTTGCAAAGTGTGCTAATGCAGGAATAGTTGGATCTCCATATTTCACCATACATGAGCTTTAATGGAGCATCCTACATGTTAGTTTAATTGTTTCAGGAGATAGAATCAAAGTTCATATTTTCTTTTCACGAGCCATAAATGAACATGTCCATCACCTGAGCAAGAGCTTTTGTTTATTTATGAGTTTTGTTTTCCATCTTTCGAATTGAGTGAAGATTGTTATTTTTAAGAGTGTGTTGGTTTCTAAATGGTTTTCTTATCTAATCTATACTAAACATACATAGGAACCTATCTGTTATCGGCACATATAGTGCATCAACTCTACTGATTACGAATCCCAGTTGATAATTTATGTTTGGTAATATATTATGCATATAATTGCACCAACGTCGCTTGTATTTTCTTTGTTTTTTCATAACAGACAAATGCTATGATACAGAGGAGAAAACAAGTGTCACAAGTAAGCAAAACTAGTTCCAGCAGTGGAATATACCTATGCTCAATGCAGGGAAGTGCATGCGGGAGATGGACACTCAGGGAATGTTCCCTCCTAGGTATAGCGTGTCAAATTGTGAAGGATATAAACAAGGCCCTTCTTGGTTGAGGATGAAAAAATGCTGATGCAAACGGTTTATAATGCAAAGCAAGAACAGGCTATAGGTGCAATACTGTAAGCAGGGGCATGAGATGCAATCACAGCTTAACGCCAAAAAATTTCCTTTTCTATGTCTTTTAGTATACTTGGTGTTAAAAAGGGGTTAACTTGTGCCAAGTAGACATCTTTTAAAATCCAATTTACGAGTGTGAAAATGAAAAGTTAACTCGGTGATCTTTTCTATTTTTTGTAACTAGTTGAAAAAGAGCTTAACTAACACTCATGATATTTCAAATCCAATTTAACGAGTGTGAAAGGGAAAAATCACTTGGAAATCTTTTCTCTTTTTAAATGAGTCAAAAAAGAGCTTAACTAAGACTTGTGGATGCCATTCTAATCAATATGTAAGGGGGGAGGCCAAGGCTCCCATATCGGCCTTCTGTGGAATGTCAGTCTCTTACGAATATATGACAAAATCTTGGGTAAAACCAAATCTCTCCAAGTCGAAGAGAATAAATCACTAAGGATATAGTCTCTGTGATAGATCAGACAATGTCTCTTAATGGAAAAGACATAAGTGGGGGGATTGGATACCCCATGGGAATATCTCAGTCAAAAGTGATCTCTTTGAAACCAAGAGGTAGAGGACTTGGTGAAATAAAGACTCTCTCTCATTCAAAAGGTGCACGATCAGAAATGTTGACGATATGATCGAAGGATGCATCACTCTCTACAGGGAGAGTAGGATTGACCAGAGATTGCATTAGTATGACCACTTCTTCAATTCTAAGATGAAGAGGATGCAGGGTCACAGGGATAAGGGATACATCACCCTCGAGAATGAGGGTGTGATCAAGAGAATATTGCAATGGTGTTACTGCCATGTCAATCGAAGGAACAAGGTGCAGGGAAACCACAAATGCCTCAAAACCCAAAGGGTCCTTAGGTGAGCCCCATGCTTCTGGTATCCCATCCATGGATGGGCATAAACGAATAATATGAATTCCTTCACAATTCCTGCAAAGGAATTTAGGCTTATGTCTGAGGTGTCTGAGCTTCTTAATGCCCCCGATGCCATTCAAGACAGTCGGTGGCATACTATCAACATAACCAGAAAAAGGTGGGATAGTCATCTCCTACATGGTCCTCATGGGTCGAAGATGTGGCATTGATATAACTTGTGGAAACTAAAGTGGTGCCCCCAGCATGACTAGCACTGGTCAAGTACAAGTTGTCAACATAACTTGCAAAAATTTTTTACCCATCTCCAACATGACTAGCAGAGGTTGGTGATGGGGCTCTAGTATAACTGATAGTTACTAGGCTAGCAGTCGATTGCGGAATTTGATGCCATGGTCCAAGGAAATATTGACTTTGAAACATTGGAGGCCAAGAAGGATCCTAGTTTACCCCTTGTCCTTGTCCGAAAAGGTAGTATCCTTCATTTAATTGATTCAGAGAATTATGAATGGGCATCATTGCTAAAGTATGTGAAGAGACAGAAGTATGATAAGGATTATTCGAGTGAGGATATACATTTCTCCTTGTGAAGGGGACCCATGAAGCAGGTGGCCTGAGCTGTAAAACTGATTCACCCCATATGAAACACCTGGGGATACATGAGGACTCGTCACGGAAAAAGTGTTCAAAGGAATTGACATGGCAAATGGAGGATACATCGATGAAGCATAGTATGTAGAATAAGCACCCATCTAAGTATTGGCTCCTTAAAGGGCATAACTAGGATTGGATTTGTAAGAGGGGAAGTTCCAACCTCCCGTCGTGAAAACGGGTTGAGGGACATGTCTCATATTAAATGAATATGCAGGCATTGGGGCCATGGTGCCCTGGGATCCAATGCAAGGATTTGTTGGGTATGTGTTATATTCTTTGCATGTGTGTGTATCAGCACGTCAAATTCAGCAACTGCGTCTGACAATCCCTCGTAGTAGTGCTATGTTTGTGTCATGTGCACTGGGCACTTTCCTGGGGGGGGGGCAGGTATGCCCCCTCTGGTTACGAGCAGCGTTCAGGGAAGCGCCCCAAAATTTTTTTAGGCAATTTTTGCTATTTTTAGCGGATTTTGCTATTTTTAGTGATTTACTAAAAATAATCCCAGTTTTAGGGATTAGGGTTTTGGTATCTACGGAATACCTAAAAACATTGTATATATTGTATAGTGAATGGTGAAATTCGAAATAATGAATATAAGAAAGGTTTTCCCGGTTGAGGGTTTCCGGTATAAATCTTTGTGTACTATGTGAATGAGTCGTCGATTAATTTTTGTTTTGCTTAAGAATATATATGCATTGTTGTACTTTACAGGTTTAAAACTTACATGTGGTATCAGAGCTCGTTTTTGGCTTTAGAGGGACACCTTTGTTGTTGAGGGTTTGGCTCGGTCTTGATAGATCAAGTTTATCTTGGGTCTATGATAAACTTGGGTTTAGTGGGAGCTTTTCCAGCGGTGATTTGAGTGCAGAAAGAGGAATGGAAAGCTCTTCTAGAATCGAGATAGAGAAGTTAAACGGTAAAAATTGAGCTATGGAAGTTGAATATGGAGGACCTTCTTATAGACAAAGAACAATGGATCGTTGTGGATCCTGGTACACAGCCTACTAGTACACTGTCTACTAGAACACAGGCTACTGGTACACAACCTACCAATACACAAACTACCAGTACACCACCTACTAGTATGTCGAAGGAAGATTGGGAGAAGTTGGACAGAAGAGAAAGGAGTACTATTCGACTCTGCCTGGCAGATTCGGTGTTGTTGAATGTCTCATGAGAATATACAACCAAGGAACTATGGGATAAGTTGGGGAATTTGTATCAATCAAAGTCCCTGGTAAACAAGTTGTTTCTTCGAAAGAAGCCATATCATCTTAGGATGGAAGATGGATATTCTGTGACAAAACATCTAAATGCCTTTAATACTCTGGTAAGTCAACTTGACTCTGTTAATATTACGATTGCAGAAGAAGATAAGTGTATTACTTTGTTATTTTCTCTGCCAGACTCTTGGGATAATTTAAGTATTACTTTGTTAATCTACATTGAAGTATGAGTATGTAGTTGCATCCTTGTTATCTTAAGAGATGAGGTGAAAAAGCATGGATGGTCACAACACAAATGCTTTATTTGTAAGAGGGTGCACCCAAGACAGGAACCCTGGTAAGCCTTCGGGTGGAGATCTAAATCTACAGGTAGATCTAAGTCTCCAGGAAAATCTTTGAGGAAATGCTGGAAGTGTGGTAAAACAGGGCATTATAAGAAATATTTCAAGTCTAAGAAGGTTGAAAAACCAAAGGGATCTAATGATACCTCTTCCACAGAGGCGAAAACCTCCAATGAAGAAGGAGGTGATGTTTACATGCCATCTACAAGTACACATGCAGGCCGTGATGTATGGTTGATCAAATTTGGTGCATCATACCATATGACTCCCCATAGGGAGTGGTTCTCTGAATATGAAAAATATGATGGTGGTGATCTTTCCTAGGAGATGACTCGACAACAAAAATCTTAGGATGTGGAAGGGTTAAGTTGTTGCTAAAAGATGGAAGGATTAGAACACTCCCTGGGGTTCTTCACATTCCAAAACTTTCCACGAGCCTAATATCTGTAAGCAAGTTGGATGATGCAGGAGTGGAGCTTGTATTTGGAAAGAACACTTGCAATATGGTATGAGGGGCAATGGTGTTGATGAGGGGATTTTGGTGTGGAACTCTGTACAAGTTGTTGGGAAGCACTTATACCAATGGGTGTAACAGTTATGTTGTCCTTAAGAAGATAAATAAAGAAGACAAGACCAATATCGTCTCTGAAAAGAAGACCATGTTGTGGCATCAAAGACTGGGGAATATTAGAGAAAAGGGCCTTCAAAGACTACATGGTAAAGGCATGGTTGGAGGTATGTCTAATTGCAATCTAGATTTTGATTCCTGTGAACATTACATATATGGTAAACAGAATCGAGTAAGATTCCCATCTGGTGCTACAAGAGCAAAGAGGATCTTAGAGTTGATACACAATGATGTGTTTGGACCTGTTCCTGCTCCATCCCTAGGTAAATTTGTGTATTATGTTTCATTCATAGATGATTTTTCAAGGAAAACATGGATTTATTTTCTTAGAAATAAATATGAGGTATTTGATAAATTTAAAGAGTTTAAGGCTCTGGTAGAAAATCAGACAAAGAATAAAATAAAGGTATTGAGAACAGATAATGGTGGAGAATTCTATGGAAATGAATTCGAAGAATTCTGTAAGAAGTGTGGTATAGAAAGGAAGAAGACTACTCCATACACTCCTCAGTAGAATGGAGTTGCAGAAAGGATGAACATGACAATGATGGAAAAAGAAAGGAGCATGCTCGGCGATGTCGCGTTAGGACAAGAATTATGGGCAGAGGCAGTGGGTACAGTATGTTACCTAGACAATCGATCACCTTCATCATCGTTGGATGATAAAACTCCACACGAGGTATGGTCTGGAAAGAAACCCTCTCTTCAACATCTTAGAGCGTTTGGTTGTGATGCTCATGTACATGTTCCAAAGGAAAATAGAAGTAAGCTGGATAAAAAGGTTGAAAAGTGTATCTTTATTGGTTATAAAGATGGTGTGAAAGGTTATAAGCTTTGGAACCCAGAAACCAAGAAAATTGTTTACAGTCGAGATGTTTTTTTCAGAGAGGTAAAAGATGTGTCCAAACAGGAATTCCTACCAATGCAAGACAAACTTGAGAAAATAGAGCTTGAGTTGGATGATGCAAAATTTGAATCATCTGAAGAAGAGGAAGCAGAAGAAGAAGAAGAAGAACCTCATACCCCAGTATTGAGGAGATCTATGATAGATAGAAGGTAACCAGAAAGGTATAGTCCACCTGATTTTCGTTCCAATTTTTCTTTATCTATTACTTATGATAATCCCAGAACTTTCAGAGAAGCAGTGAATTCAGAGGATAGTAAACTCTGGAATAAGCCCATGGTTGAAGAAATGGATGCCTTGGATAAGAATGAGGCATGGGATATAGTTGAGTTTCCAGCTGGAAGAAAATCAGTTGGTAGAAAATGGTTGTTCAAGAAGAAGTTTAATGCACAAGGTAAATTGGAGAAATACAAAGCTCGGTTAGTAGCAAAAGGTTATTCCTAGGTAGAGGAAATTGACTTTAGTGNATTGTTGTTGCTTTTGATATTGAAGTGGAACAAATGGATGTGAAGACAACATTCCTACATGGGGATCTGGAAGAAGAAATCTACATGAAGCAGCCAGAAGGATTTGCGGTGAAGGGAAAGAAAGAGCTAGTCTATAAGCTAAAGAAGTCACTATATGGTCTGAAGAAATCACCTAGGATGTGGTACCAAAATTTTGACACATACATCTTTGGATTGGGATTTGTAAGAAGTAGGGTTGATCATTGTGTATATTCCAAGCAAGTTGGTAATCACTTCATTTATGTAGTGTTGTATGTTGATGACATGTTGTTGGTAGGAAATAACATGGATGTTATCAAGGAGGTGAAATCGCAACTATCCTCCAAATTTGACATGAAGGATCTCAATGCTACTAACTTCATTCTGGGAATGGAGATTAAAAGAGATCGTGCAAACAAGAAAATCTGGTTGAATTAGAGAAAATATGTTGAGATGATATTGCAGAGGTTTAATATGCATGGAAGTAAACCGGTCAAATTTCCTATTCCTATAGGTCTAAATTTATCTACAAATTAGTGTCCCAAGACACAGGAAGAAGAGGAGGACATGTCCCATGTTCTGTATGCCAGTGTAGTTGGTAGTTTGATGTATGCAATGGTATGTACTAGACCAGAAATTGAATATGCAGTGGGAGTTTTGAGAAGGTATATGTCAAAACCAAGGAAGGATCATTGGACATCAGTAAAGAGGGTCTTCAGGTATCTTTGTGGCACTACCAGGTATGGATTGTGCTACCAAGGAAGACCAGGATTGGACAGAGTGGTGGACATGCATGGCTTTGTTGATGCAGACTGAGATGGAGATCTGGATCGCAGAAGATCTACAAGTGGGTATGTGTTTAACCTATTTGGAGGAGAAATGAGTTAGATGATCAAAAGACAGGCTGTAGTGGCAGTCTGAACTACAAAAGCTGAATACATGGCAGCCACTCATGCAAGCAAGGAAGCAGTATGGTTACAAAGATTGTGTTCAGATATTGGGTTGGTACAACAAGCAGTGAGATTAGATTGTGACAGTCAGAGTGCAATCTTCCTGGAAAAGAACCCAACTTATCATTCGAAGACAAAGCATATTGATGTTCAGTATCACTTTGTGAGAGACATGGTTGAGGAAAAGAAGGTGTTGCTAGAAAAGGTTGACACTTTGAAGAATGTTGCAGATTCATTGACAAAGTCTG
>JASDQU010255297.1:0-16077 GCA_032191745.1 Picea mariana | reverse complement strand
TCAGCCTGTGAGCTTCTTTCATTGATATTGTCAAATCTTCTTTTCCTTTTCAGTTTTATGCTTATGATTTGAACTATGTTCTTTATCTGCGTTTACATAGTCCATAGGTGACTATCATCTCACCATTTTATTAGTGAACAAAGGATCATAAGTAACCTTACTAGTTTCTTGACACATCATAGGTATTGTTTTATATATGTATGTTCTAGTTAATTGATTAGTTTCTCATATATTTGATACACTCCTATCTGATAATAGATCTTGAAGGCCTTGCACTATTGAATAAGCTTAGACAGTCTTGTGAGACAATACATTAAGATAGTTATTCATCTTGATCCAACCTCACACCCATTATTGAGAAAATAGTTACAAAAAGGTTAAGTTACCAGGCATCTCTGAGATACAACCTAGGAGAGTTTCCTGGAGTGATAACAAATTGGCATCATTGTCGGGGAGAGGAGATTGAAGCTCAGCTTCCCTGGGAGACGACACAGACCCAACTTTGATGATAGACAAAGTCTGGATACTATTTCAGTTGTAATCATCTATATGGCAACTCCATGAAGGACAGATCCGTTGGTGACTCCAATAGTATGAAATGAACAAGATTTTATCTAAGAGGTGTGAGTTCTATGATTTATCAAAGATTGTTGGTTTCCCTAATCCAGTGCCTAGTAAAAATGAATGGGAAAATAGCCTTCCCAGATTTCAAGGTGAAGATTGGGAAGTACCAGCTGAACATTTGTTGGAATTTCATGATTGCATGCATCAGTTGTAAGTAGTGCATGAGGATGTTTAGATCCGGCTCTTCTATTTTTCATTAGAAGGGATTGCTCAAGATTGGTACTGATCTCTGCCTATTTCTAGTATCAGCTCTTTGGCAGAGTTTCATGTTGCTTTTCATTTGTTTTGTAAAGAGATATTTTTAGTCGGCTTTCTATTTCCTGAATGTTGTCATGAATTCCATTTATTGACTAACAATTCAGAAAATCATGAAGAGTATGTTGTTATAGGGGATATTTCTCATTCTGATCGAGACATCGATGAGCTTCACAATGTTATCCATAGTATAGATGCTTTTGACATTGTACCAAATGCATCCATTGTCTTAGGCTGTCAGGAAAATCTAATTGTCCCCTTTGAAGACTTGAAAGGTGATGAGAAGATTGACAGATTACCAGGTGAAAGTGTCGGATCTACAGTAGATACTAAGGGAAACCTTTAGTTTTATAATTTGCAGATAAAGACAGATTGTAGCAGACATTTGCAGGAAGGGGAGTAGAAAGGTTCAGATCAGCAATTGAGTTTGTATTTTCCTTCGACTGAAGAAGAATCGTTTACATTCAACATTGAGATTACTGAAAACAATGAGCAGCTACAACACAGTCTGTTGGATCACCAGCTCAAAGAGGTATTCTTTATTGATTTCGATGACCTTATTGTTGACTATTTGGATTCTATGAGCAACATAGATGTTAAAATATTTATGTCAGATGAAAGTTGTTTTTATCATATGTTCAAACCACTTTCTTATCGGATGTACATTGTTTTATTTTTGGGATCCATACCAAGCATGATATCAGTAAGTCAATTACTTTCTTGGCTGCATTGGAAATTTAGTTTTACTTGATCAATCTGCCTCTACTGGTTAGTGTAGAGGTAGGAAGAAGAATAAGCTCGCCGTATGAGCAGCTAGATCTTTTTCAGTTTTTGTTGAATAAGAAGAGCAGGCTAAAGATAGGCTATATGCAGGTTACAGGTTTGCAAAGGATTAATTGTACAGGCCAGATGACTCCATATCCCAATGGTAAAGGCAACTAGAACTACTAGGTTCTTGGAAACCTCGCAGGGAGGTCTCCATCCTAGTTGGAGCCAGTTGTTAGCGATCAAAATGCACTGGTATTTTGATAAGTATTCTCATCATTCTTCATTTGATATATTTTTTTCTTCAGTCTCTTGGCTAGTGTCTTAAACTCCATATTTTTCATCAAGCTCCTAATCGATTACTTTTGCCCAAAAATCCTTTGGCTTCATCCTCCTGACCTATGAATAAATGGTTAGAAATATCATTTGAACTCTGCACAATTTATTCTTGAGTTTGATGTATTCCTAGTTTCTTTTATTTTAGATTTTTATTAAAAGAGAAACATGTTTTTAAAGGATTTATCCTCGACTAAATCCAAAGCCTAAGCGCCAAGTTCTCTATTTCACAAACCTAGTTAAATATCGACACACCAAGCACAAGCACCGAGTTCCATTGTCTACTTATCTCATCGATAAGGTTATGTGAGCTTTCCTAATAAAATACATGTGCAGGCAGGTGTCTTGTGTCAAGATCATGCATATGTCGATGATTAAATTGCAATATTGGCAGAATATACATTACTGCTTTTGAATATTGAGCACACAGGGATGGCACCTTCTTGTCATAGCTCATCAAAATATATAAAACCAACATAGTTGTTCGGTGCACATAATTTTGTAGGTGTCTATGTCTATAGGTTTTGTTATGAATTCCAGGTCACCAGTCAGTTATAAGTTAAACCACAAGTTGACAATTGTTAGATATATGAATTGAAAGCAAGAAATGAATGCGCAACTGGGTTTTTGAGTGTTTGATAGGTTTTAATGGAAGGCATCTGGCTATAAGAAAGACCCACGAGATGAGAATGTATAAGGATAAGGACACTTCATTTTCTTTGAAGGCTGAAGGCAGTGCCCAGGCTTAGGTTCAGAGTTGTTCGATCGATTGCAAAGCCATATGGAAAATCAAATGTCGAGACAGGGCAATACACAAGCCAAGACACTATATGTCGAATGAATGCATCTTATCGTCCAAGTATCAAAGAACTTCAATCATACAATGGAAAATGTAAATCATGTAATCATAGCATCTTTTCTTCATAGGGTTTTTACAGAAGCCGAGTTCACCCATTTAAGGTTGTAGGTGTCAGGCTACAGGTTTGAGGTGAATGTTAATAGTAGAATGAAGCTCCAGGTATTGAGTTTATACCTCTCCTTTTCCCATATCTAGATTGGTTGCAAAAGTTTCCCTGCCCTTAATTTTCTGCGAATACTTTTGTCTGCTGGCTCAAGAAAAGAGTGCTAGAAAATGCGTGTACAGCAAAATTAGTGTGCGCCACAAATGGTAAAAGTTGATGCATATGGTTTTGGGATCCATTATTGCATAAAAATTTGTCTACATGTTGGTAAGGTTTGTTTAACAAGTGATTTAGAGCTGACAGATGAAGAGGAGTGTAGAGCCACGAGCACCTGTAAATTTACAAATGATAAAGATCTAAGACATTGATTGGAGCAATGCATTGTGCAAACAAAAGTTCAAAGGGTTCTTGTTTTCTGGGTTTCTTATCTATCATTTACACTTGTTACATTTTCAAATATCATATCTGTTTCTATCTCTGCTATCATTGGACACTCTTTGGAGGAACTTAGCCTATGAACTATTAATCCTGATATCAGAGTATTGAATACCATGGAGGCATTCATAAAAGTGTTGCTATGGATCTATATGCTAACGATATACACAAATGGGAAGAATGTCAAGCTCTAGCAAAATCAACTGTTAATGGATCCAATTAGTCACATTCAGAAGGTTCCCGAGAATGGAAATCCAGATGCATTATTGGTAACTTTGAAGTTTCATGACATCCTCAAGTTCATCCTGTCTAGCAAGTTCTAGTAAGCATTTTGTTTGCAGACCTAACAGTGGTCACCGAGAATGCAACATCATCTCAGGGACTCTTTACTGCATCTCTTGGTATAGAAGTAACTTCCATTGAATTATTAGAGAAGCTGATTAAAGCAAGGTATTCTAACTAAGGACAAAATATAGGAGACAACAACTATTCATTGACTTCTTGTGCCAAATTCAACGATTTCCAAACATGGCATTGATCAAATTTTCTTATGATATTATGGCCTATTTCATGTTCATGATTTAAATGTTTTCACTTGATAAATACAGAGCATTATGCCACTGTATTAGTTTTCAGATTGCTAAAAGCCTGCCTTTTCGGTAGCTATTTCAGTTTGCACAACTGTACTTAGCCACCAAAAGTAGAGCTTTCGATGGTTTACAAGTTAGAATTTTGGCTCGCAAGCCACCGAAAGAACAGAGACAGGCATAATGATGGTATTTTCGACCACATCAAATGTTTTCTTTGCCAAATCATCTAAGGAAGATTCTAAATGAATGATAAAGTTAAAAGAGATAGAGATCACTCTCTCTTTTAAGTTTTAGGAGTCGATGAAAAGGATGTAAAGGCTGAAGAGTTTTTCTATTTTTAGTTAAAGATATTGCCCAACTATCAAAGGGAAATCTCAAGTGCCTTGTCATCACCTTGAAGGTTGTTGAGAGTGTTAGGGATTGCTAAAGCTGCCGAGGAATGTTGAAGATCACAGATTATGATTAGGATAGGATTCCTTTGAGTTAGGATCTCATCCTATGACTTGAGAACTGTTTTGATTTTATTCTATATTTAATATTTTAGATCCAGATTCTTAGGATCTGAAATTGCTTTGTAAAGACTATAAAAGTCTATTGTTTTGAATGACTAGAAGAGAGGGGGGGAATTTAGTCCTTGAGGTTGAAGGTTCGACTTTGAGTACTACACTTATTGTATATTGTGAAAAGACTCTTTCTATGATATATTCAGCCTGCGAGCTTCTTTCATTGATATTGTCAGATCTTCTTTTCCTTTTCAGTTTTATTCTTATGAGTTGAACTATGTTCTTTATATTCGTTTACATAGTCCATAGGTGACTGTCATCTCACCATTTGATTAGTGAAAAAAGGATCATAAGTAACATTACTAGCTTGTTGACCCATCATATGTATTGTTTTATATACGTATGTTCTGGTTAATTGACTAGTTTCTCATATATTTGATACACTCCTATCTAATAATAGCTCTTGAAGGCCTTGCACTGTTGAATAAGCTTAGATAGACTTGTGAGACAATCCATTAAGATAGTTATTCATCTTGATCCAACCTCACACCCATTATTGAAAAAATAGTTACAAAAAGGTTAAGTTACCAAGCATCTCTAAGATACAACTTAGGAGAGTTTCCTAGAGTGATAACAGGGTCTATTGGGTGAGTTTGGAAAAGTGCAAGAAAAAGGTGAATGTGTTATGTGATAGTCAAAGTGTTATCCATTTGGCTATCAATCCAGCTTATCACAGTAAGACCAAGCATATTTCTATTAAATACCATTTTGTAAGATCAGTTATTGATGGAGGTGGAGTAGCTCTTAAGAAAGTTCGTACTCAAGAAAATTATGCAAATGTGTTCACAAAACCAATAATGTTAGAGAAGTTGTGGTGGTGTTTGGATTCTCTTAGCTTGTTGAAAAGGTGATGAATGGGCTTGGGAAAGGTATCATGTAATTTTTTGTCAAATTGGATATTGTTGGAATTGTGACAACAATCAAAAGGATTTTACCGTTCATGTAATGGTGGTATCTCTAAGAGGTATATGACAATTTTTCCCTAAGAGGCGTAGGAAAGTTTTTGTAAGTATATTGTCAGAAGATTGTAATCTTTACCTTTGAGAAATAAGAATATTGATACCTTGCCCCATGGATGTTTCCTTGGTATATTTTCAAGGTTTTATCATGTAAATTTGTGTGCTATTAAATGTGATTCTATTATCTTGTTTTTCCATTATTTTCTTACAATTAATCTATATGGCATATTATATATTCTATGGGCTCATGTGTTCAAAATTTATGATAGGAACACCTTGATGCATGTGTTCAACATTTATGATAGGAACACCTTGATGCATGTGTTGGTTACAATACTTGTTAATCCTTTTGATGATCATGAGAGCATGGTAATTAATTTTTTTTTTTTAGCACTCTCGTTGATATCTTAGACACACTTTCTTTAATAACATCTTTGGGAGTCACTCTAAGTTTCAATATACTCTTTATCATTATCATTATCTATGTCATTTTTTGGGGAGACTTTTCAAGTTAGCAACATTGTATATTTGAGTCCATGTTCTTGATTGCTTATGTTTATTCTTATTTGTGGAAACTTTTTTTTCCATGTTCCAATAAGGTTTATGTGAAGATTTTTTTCGATTCTTAAAGGCTATAGTTTAAAAAAAAAAAAAACACTTTTCTGACACAAACTTGTTTGCACTTTTTCATCATCAATATGTTGTCAAAATTTGTCATCATTTTTCTCTACTAAACTCTACTAAAATAAAGAAGAATTGATTTCAATATTTTTTTTTCGTATTTTCTCACAAACACAAAATCATTTTAAGGACATGTTAAGATTCTAATTTATTTGGTCACAATACATGAATTAATACATTTATAAAAAAAATGTGTATTCAAATAGTTTTTCCATTTGTTCCCTTCTTTATCTCCCAATCAAAGGTCCAATGTTAGTCAATAATCCTTGTCGTTAAACTTAATAGACACATTAATGCATATCCTTCATGGGCACTTAAACACAATATTTAGAGAAAACTTACTACACACCACAGAGATATTTATGGGAAGTTATTACTTTCCATTGATCATAAGTTATGCCTTTAATGAGACTATAGTTATTGACACCATTAATGGATTTTCCATTTAATATTATAAGGTTTTTCCAATTATAGCGATTTGATAATTAACATTGTTATATATATATATATATATAACTTTTTAATGTTATTTTATTTATATTATAATTTTGCTTCATATTTTATTTAAACATAGGTGGTAGGAGCAGAATGAGATCTACACAATCCCAAAGGGAAATCTATAATCTTCTATTTTTGGGGTTTGGAAACCTCTCCAATAACTTGGTTGAGGCTTATTCTCTCTGGTGTGGTTTATCCTTTGCAAAGGAAGAAAACATAAGAGTGGTATCAGTCTTTCAAGACTCTATGTTCATAGTTAAGGAAATAATAGGGAAATCATTTCCCGAAGGCACCAAACTAAAGACCATCATCTCAAGAATTAAATA
The DNA here is from genome assembly GCA_032191745.1 of Picea mariana. Classification (NCBI taxonomy): domain Eukaryota; kingdom Viridiplantae; phylum Streptophyta; class Pinopsida; order Pinales; family Pinaceae; genus Picea; species Picea mariana. The sequence goes on along the minus strand of JASDQU010255297.1, from coordinate 9,083 downwards.
GGAACTCAAGTCCTTCAGTAAATGTTTTTTCTATCGCATAAAAAGGGAATTAAATGAGGAAGTAGATCATTAAGAAAAGTAAGTTTCAGAACTTATCTAAGGAATATTGATCAAAAATGGGGTGCAAGACCATAAGGCCATCCCCTAAGCATGGTATTAGTGGTATTAATTGTTTTGACTACACTCATTTAATTAATGCTTATGTAGATATAATGTGTGGCTATGGCCAAAGCGATGTATATGTGGAATGTATTTCTAAATTTTAATAATAAAATGTGATGTCATTTGCTAAGGGGACATTAACAAAGATGGGGGTTGAATTAATCCACAAGAAAGGGGAGGGTCTAAGAGAAGTGTCCAAGGGAAATTATCCATGTATATTAATTCAACCCACATTCCCGAATTTTAATATGACCATGTATTAAACTCTATTTTTTGATTGAGTGTCTACAAAGCTAATCATTGAATGCATGTAAGAGGGTGGGTGTGAGAAGTCATATCTCATAGTTATTGGGATCATGGGGGATGAATACAATCATCTTGGGGAAGTGTGTGAGTCAAGCAAGCAAGTCAAGGGAGGAAATTTGTATGGGAAGCTACAACAGTTTTAGACAGTCAATGTTTTTGCATGAACAACAAGAAGGGAGCAAGAAAGAGAGCTTGGAGCTGAAGCAACCATTGAGAGAGAATTCTAGAGAATGTTGGAGTGTTTTTTGAGTGTTTTGGAGCTTAATATTGAAGATTCAGGTTGTCAGGATTGAAGACTGAACTCTTGGGTGAAATGCGTTGTAACAGCAAGTGTTTGTTGTTGATTTTCCTCGTAGTGAGTTCCCTTGAGTTCCTATCAGAGAGATTCATGGTTACATGTGCTAGACATACCCTGATAAATGAATGGGATGCCCAAGGGACTGATATCAGTGAAGGGGTAAATTCCTTGGGTTGGGAAGGTCGAGAGGAAGAAAGATAGTGAAAAATCGGAATAGTTGTAGTAGAATACCAGTGAGTTGTGGGATTTATGAGGTGTGAGTGGATAGTGAGAGACCACCCTCTTTTCTGGATTACTAGCCTCAACTCGGGGGTGACTTGTTGTTGAGATTTGGAACATCAATTCTATGGTTAGATGGAAATTCCATCCCAAGCAGTTGGTTGCACACCAAGATTAAAAGATAAGTGTTTTATTTGTTTATGTGTTGTATTTATCAGTTGAAATGTTGTGCATGAAATATTTGTATTTGGGAATGATTTATATGTTGTTGTGTTCAATTATTAAACTACATTCATGTTTTTGTTACATGTTGTAGATGTATTTAATTAATGGTAACAAACAATAGTTAAATTTTTATGTAATTCGTAGTTGATAAGCTACATGAAATTAGTTAGCTATAAAATATTATTTTTTATGAGTATTTCATGTGTAATGGACCTTATTTGGGTTGGGGGATGTTGCATTATGGTATTAGAGATCAGTTTCAAATATTGGGATTGTATGGGCCAAGAACGAGTGCAAATTGAGTAATTCATTATTGCATATTTTGGTCTGAGAGAAGTTGAGAAAAATGATGAAAATTAGAGAGAAATCCCCAAATTCATGAGCAAATTCAAATTTAAATAACTCAAGACTATCTAAGAGAGATTTAATGGCATCGATCTGCAGAATTGTAGAGCTAAATTCGACTTGGAATGTCAAATTTCGTGTTTCAATGATCATTGTAGAATCTGGGCAGAGTTGATGAATCAGCAGTCAAGATCTCATTTAATATCAAGATCAACATCCCATATTCATCTTAATAAATTTAAAAATTTATACGGCTTCGATTGTTTATAAGGTTGAGCAGATCAATAGCCAAGATTCATTTTCGACGGTTGGGAAAATGAGACAGATCAACAGCCTGGATTCATTTTCAGTCACTAGGAGGTTGAAGTCGATCGACAGTCAAGATTAGTTTGAATGATAGATCAACGACCTAGATTTATTGGGGATTTGGTTGAAATTTCGAAGTGTTGGAAATTTTCCAAGAGAAATAATCGATGGTCGATGGTCAGATCAACGAGTACTTTGGCAAAGAGTTTGGTTCGACCAAAAAAATGTCCAACGGTCGATGGTCAGATTAGCGAGATTGGCAAAGAGTTTGGTTCGACCAAAAAAATGTCCAACGGTCGATGGTCAATGGTCAGGGGTTGGAAAATTTGGACAAATATTGATAGATCAATGGTCGAGATCATTTTTGAAAGGGAGATTGATGGTCCAAATCCATTTGTTTGGTCAAAATTTTTTAAGTGTTGGAGTTGGCCAAGAGAAATGGCCAATGGTCGATAGTCGGGTTGACCAAATTGGCGAAGCATTTTAGTCGCCAATGGAACTTGTTGATAATCAATGGTTGGGTGTTGGATGATTCAGTGAAGTGTTTGATTGAGCAAGAGAAAGTGTCAATGTTCGATGGGCGATGGTTGGGTATCGTTTGATTCAACGAGGTGTTCAAGTCGTCCAAGAGAAATGGTCGATGGTCGATGAAGAAAAGAGATTGATGGTGTGTCATGCCATGTTAGTATTCACATGTCATGTCACATCAGTGAGAGTACCATGTTAGAGTCTACATAGCATGTCATGTCAGCATCCATGTCTCATGCCACATCAACATAGTTTCCACATCATCCAATAAATGATCGATGATCAATGGTCAGGTCGATCAAATTGGAACAATGTTTTTGTCAATTAACAAAGATTGTCAATGATTGTGTCAGTCAATCCAAAGATGTGTTGCAAGTGGTTGCCAAGATAATTCTCCGATGGTTGACGGTCGATGATGGGGTGTCGAGAATATTCATAAGCAAGTGGTTTTCCAAAGAGAATTGCCGATCAATCAATCGTCGATGAAGCTCGAGTCAATGGTCCAGATTGTTTTACGTTATCAATAGATGGTGGAGATTAATCTATAGGGTTTGGAAAGGATTAGCAAATCAATGACTTAAATTTCATCTGATTTGAGATCGACGGATCAGATTTAAAACATGTTATAGTAAAATAGTCAATTTTACATGAAATTGTGTGGTTTTAAAGGTAAAAAACTTACAAGGTGATTTTGAGGCCATAAATGAACTTTTTAGGCCAGAAAACCCCACAAGAAAATATTTATTTTCATCTTAGATAAAATAACTCTTAGAGAGCTATCCAATGAGCTACTCTAATCACAAATCATAGCTTGTATGAGAAAGTTACACCTAAAATGGTTAAGGTAAAATTTTGGCACCAAATCACTTCCAGGGGGCATAACTCCTTGCTCGGAATTTCATTTGGGACATAGAAGAATTATATGGAAATATTATAATCCATAGAATACAGAAATGAAGTCATATTTTTTATATGGATACCTAAAAATGTGCTTGAAGAGAAAGAAGACACTTGTAGCATACAAGAATAAACTGGGAAAAACAATGAAAACTTCTTCAGACCACAACTTTCAACTTGGAGCTACGATTTGAGAAAACAAATAGTAATTGGAAATGTATTGAGGAGGAGAAGACCTTTATCCACCCATAGTTTTGAATTAGGTGATAATGTTTTTCAGAAATTAATAAAGAAATTTATGTAGCAGTAGAAGAAAGAAAAATTCCAACTTGTGAATGTTGTAACTTTTCACTCGGAACTCAGAATGAGGCATGAGTATAGCCATTGGAAATTTGTTTCAAATCGGAATGAATATAAGGAATCATATTATGAATTGGTGAATTATGATATTCATAAATGATGAGAATAATAACATAATGAAAATTTTTATGTTATGCATGTTCTAACAATAATTACTACATGCACATTTCTTGCAGAATTAGACGTACATGAAAACAACTTTGGTCCTTATATGAGGACTAGAGTTATGTAAAATTATTAGGGATATTATAGCCATGAGGAAAAGTTTAGAGGTCTTCATTTCAGCATGTGAATGTTGAGACAAAGTCAAATGGAAGAAGAGACAGGTAGGAGCTTGTAATTGTGAGAAGTATGCATAGAGAAGTACAGAGCTATAGGGAAGATAATGAAAGGATTATGAAGGCTCGGGAAGAGATAATTTAGATATTGAATATGTTTCATAATCATTTTAACAAGGAATTTATCACCAAGAAGGAATCTAGTACTAGACAAGTGACCGCATACAGATCCCATAACAGAAGGGATGATCATGGGAATTGTAGTGTCCCCAAGGCCGAGCCCCGTTGTAAACCGTGTTTTGAAAGAAATTGTAATTATGTTTTATAGGCTGGTGAGCCAAGTTCTTATAAGTGGGAGACTTATGTGTTGTTAGGCCAGAGAGCCTAAGTGTTGAAGGCCAGGGGCCTTCTGTTGTATATGTAATCATGCAAAACAATTAATAAATATAAACACTGCCATGTGTAGACCGACCACGATGAATCAGTGAAGGGGGACTAAACATCCACAGAGTGGGCAAGGAATTAGGGGCTGAAGGTGGGAAAAGGGGCTAAGTGTTGAGCCTAGGGGGCTTAAGCCTTGGGAATAATATTTTGATATTATTACAAAAGAGAAGTGCATTTTATGTTTTAACCTAAGTCCTTTTTGGAAGGATATGTGATTTCCAAATGGTGGGAGGCACGCACGTTGCAGGAACGCATGCAGTCGCATGGGTGACAAGTGTCAACTCTGGCCATGCAATAAAAGGCCAAGATGAGCCGTGTTGGGGGTTCCTCCTCCATGGGACTCACGGACTGCCAGAAGGGAAGGAGTCTAACTCTTGCAGAAAAACACTCGTACATCCTCTGAACCGTCCGAACCTGCGTTGACCCTTGCGTGGATTGTCTGTCACACATTCTCGACACCAGAGCATGAGTCTATCCTAGGTAAGGCGGATGGGAAATGACGATTATGCCGGGGTGGAGAGAGTGTGTAATTCCCTATGGAAATTGCTTCTTAGGAAACTCCGAAAATCAACACCGTGAGATCTAGCTTCCATTGTTGAGCTTGTTCTGAGAGGTCTGAGTCTATATTCTCGGTTGACTGTGGTGGTAATGTAGAGATGGATTGCACGTGAATTGTTGTCCAGTGCAGGTAGTGATTGAGCCTGTGTGTGACCTCTCTCTAAGTGAGGGAGGTGGATGTTGTTGGAAGATATTTCTTCCAGAGAGTGTCCAACACCAGCTTCAGGCTCTGAGACTTCCTCATCCATCCTGTTGCCGAGACCCTGAGAGGGAAGTTAGCACCGATGGACTGTGCTTGTGAAGGTGTATACTCTCGGGTGGAACAGGCATGTGGGGAATGAGAGTCTGGTAGTAGTGGGCGTAAGACGACATCCTGGGAGGAATCCTTCCAGATTCTAAGTGTTTTTTTTCCTGTAACCTCAACCTAGCTAGGATTCCTTGCCTTGGGGTGGAGCTTTGTCCTAGCTTGGTGGTGATCCACTGCTGAGCTGATGAGCAGTGTGGTCTAAGGATGGGTGGTTCGTGGAAGGCCTGCACTTGGTTGGTGGATCCACCATTGTTACAAGATAAGTGTCTAACTATGTTATATCACATTTTATCAATATGTTTTGTATCTCTGTGTATTAAAATGATCATGCATTCTGTTGTGCATTTGGATTAATGTATTTTCCATGGATTATTTATGTTAAAATGTCTCTTATGAGTACTCTGACCTTAAATGTATTTCATTGCGTAAATGAACGTGATTAACTATGAATGAGAATGTGTTATTCCGCATAGTAACACCTACACGGTAGCCAAGGTGCGCTACAGTTTTTTTGGGTTATCTGCCAAGTAGTCTTATAGTAACCCGGGGTAGTTGAGTGAAAGGGGTGTTACAAATTGGTATCAGAGAATTTCTAAGCCCAGATTAGTGAAATGGGTGTGCTACAAATTGGTATTAGAATGTTACCTAGTGAGTTATAAGCTCTGGATAGGAAAAAAGGTACGCTACAGATTGGTATCAGAGCCAAGTTTTTGACTGTGAGCCTAGATGGGCCAGTGGAGTGGTCGTTGAACCGAGAATGTGAAGGAAATTGGGCCTGGGATGGTCAATTTCGGACCTTGGTTTGTTCCAGAGTGTCAAGTAGTTGCTTGCCCACGCTTACGAGCTCAGGAGGTTTAGCGGTGCAGTGAAACCGCAACCGGTGTGGTCTATGGCCACGGGGAGACAGGCCTCTACACTAATGGTGTTAGAACCTTAGGATTTATTCGGGAGGGAAGGCAAGCCCTTGTGACCTTCGGATCTGGAAAAATGTGCGTAAGGATTAAAATTCCTTTGGAAATGGCATGGGAGTGTGGAAATCGTGATACGCGAAATCCCGAATTAGTTAGAAACCGTCTGAGCCATCAGATCTCGATCGGAAAACTCGACAGCCGTTGGATCTGTCGGGAGGTGTCTAAAGGTTAAAACCTTAGTGATTAAAGGCGAAAGCCTGAAATAGATCTAGACCATCTGAAAGACGGAGGGCACGTGTCGTGTGGTCATCGGAGTTCCGGTAAGTGAAGATTCATGGTTTTGTAAAGTAGTGAAACTCGAGGGTTGACCTAAACCATCCATCATTTGGGACGCGTGTCAAAAATCCAAAGAGAGTCAGAAATCGGCGTATCGGAGATCCTGAGGACAGGATAATCTTGCAACTTGAAATCGTGAAACGTGATATCCCAACAGGCTAAGGAAATAGCGTGGGGCCACGGTGGAGTCGGTGACATGGACAAGTGGCAGCCATCGAAGTCATCGGGAAAAATCCTGACAAGGGAGTCATCTATCAGTATTTGGGTCATCGGGATATCGGGGATTCTGGTGACAAGGTGTTTATGCACTTTGGATTCATGAAGTCTGAAACCCCGACAGAGAGGAAGGTACCACCGTGTGGCTAGCTGTCAGCACGTCGGAAAGGAGGATCGAGGGAAGCACCATTGTGGGATCTATCTGTCTGTATAGCGGCGAGTCGGGATTCGGAGAATCGGGAATCACGGGGACAAGAAGTCCATGCATTGTGAAATGTCGAACCCCAAAACCCCAATGAGAGGTTTGACTATGGTCACGGGGTAGAGGTCACGTGGACCAGGAGCTAAGCCAGGAGGGCTAACGTGTGAAGGGCGTGTTGGGATTCGGAGAATCATGAATCCTAAGGACATGTGCATTTGGACATTGGGAAGTCTAAAACCCCGATAGGAGGTATGACTATGGACATATAAGGGGAGGTCGTGTGAACCACGAGTCTAGCTTGGAGAGTTAAACGAGAGTTCTCTGGTACCGAGACTCCGAAACCCTGAAACTCGAAGTCCCGAGGTACAAAAAAAAAAAAAACAAAGTTCCGAAATCCCAAAGTGTCGAAAATAAAAGCTCCAGAAACACGAAAATTGCAGAGCCGAACAAGAAGCTCAGAAAACTCATTTGGAATTGAAATTTCTTTTTTTCTTGTTGGTATTAGTTATAAATGCTGAAGATTGTTCGTGAAGTTTTGATGGCCTGACAAACTTTGAATTTAATTGCACAGTGTGTGTGCAGAGTTCAACGGAGGTCACTACTCCAGTTAACCAATGCTGAGTATGGAATGGGGAAAGGTACAGATTATCCCTGAAATAGAAGACGAACAGGAAGGAAAGGATGTTAACCTGGGAGTCGAAGGATCAAACTCCAATGGGCATGGAAAAGAGAAGGAGAAGGAAGAACACATAATGAAAATCCTTGAAGGATTGCAAAGAGAGGCCAAGGCTCGCCGAGATGATATCCAAAAGCTCATGAAAGTCAGGGATCAGCAGGGTGCATTAAACTTAAAATTTTTGAAGAGCCTGGAAAGAATAGAGAAGAAAAGAAGAGAAAAGAAGAGACTCAAGTACGACGGAGAGTCGCAGAACCCATGGGAGAAGAAGTACGTCGAGGAGTGATAGCCGACATCTTAGTCTCTCCCAAGGACATTCTGACAGGAAGACACACAGTAGTTCAAGCCCATCCCCTACCAAAAAACATTGAAAATCTGGAAAGGAGGAATTGGAAGGAGAGATGAACAAGATTAAGCCTCCAACATTCGATGGAGAACATAAGAAGGAGGAAGATATCAAGACATGGTTGCTTGGCATGAAGAAATACTTCCAATTGAAGAATTATTCCGCCCATGCAGAAGGAAGAATTGCAATGTACCAACTCAAAGGAAAAGCATCCATGTGGTGGGATCAGTTTGTACAGGTGCAACACATCAGAGAGAAAGAGGTCACTTGGAAGGAATTTAAGAGGTATTTTGAGAAGAAATACCTGACTAAAAGATATAATGACAGAAAGATGAAGGAGTTCTTCGAACTCAAGTTGGGCAGTACGACCATTGATGAGTATGAACGAAGTTTTCTGGAACTACTGAAGTATGTTCCATTCATCAAAGACGAAGTTGTCAAGATTCAGAGGTATCTGAGTGGACTGCCACCTTCCATTGGTGACAAGATTCAATATGATGATCCTAAGACTATGGAAGAAGCAATAAGAAAGATGAAATTCTTATACGAACAACAAAGGGAAAAGCCTACCTTTCGGAAGGCTTGGGATGACCAGAAGAGGTTTAAGAAAGAACAAAGGAAGAAGGGAGACAAGCCTTCCTTTTTCAAAAACAGTCATCAAGAACAACCATCATTTAGAGAGCCGATAAGGACTGAAGAGGGTGCACAAAGACAAATATTGATGCCCATTCAGTGTTGGGTTTGTCAAGGAAACCACAAGTACCAAGATTGTCCCCATTAAAATGGTAAGGCAAGAATTGTACATACTGTTCAGCAAGCATAATTTCAATCACACATGATTGAAGTGGAAGGTATGTTAACAACTGACCCCTTGTTATTTTAATTGATTCAGGGGCTAGCCACAGTTATGTAGATTCTAGAGTGGTGGAAAGTTTGCATCTAACGAGGAGAAAACATGAGAGGTATTGGTTAGTGCAGTTGGCCACAGGGACCAAGAGGAAGGTCACTGAATTGGTTAAGTCATGTTCAGTGGACATGAAAGGAATGAGCACTAAGGCTAAATTGAACATTCTACCTTTAGGCTCATATGATTGCTTAATTGGGATGGACTGGTTGGACCAGCACCAAGCCCTTCTAGATTTCCATAACAAGAGGTTCACATG